>CM065676.1:7109038-7171538 GCA_033220385.1 Triplophysa yarkandensis | reverse complement strand
TTCATGCAAATTTGAGTCTCTATTACCTTAAGTGACCCTTCCGTGTCGCTTCATTCTGTTCGGTTTGACAAGCCGATGTGAACCACCTGAGATGAAGGACATCGCTGATGTCTGAGCATCCTTCTACCAAGGCAAACCTGATAGAAGTACTAAGAGTTTTGCTTCTGTTATTTGGTGGAATCTGTACAGATTTGACTTCTTTTCATAGATCTATTAAAAGCTGATTTCAGATTACAACTTGGAGTTTGGATGGGCTCATGTCATGGAAGTCTGACACTTATGAAAATGGGCCATCAGGTCAAAGAGTCTAGCCTTGCTTTAGCTGTTTTAATAAGATTAAATGTGACCAGACTCGGGCGGCTGGATGTTCACACATCCACAATGATTAAATACATTATTTAATGTTCAGCAAAGTTATAAAAAGAGCGATGACATGGAAAGTATGTCAAGAATAGAGTGATTAAGGTTTAGAGTTTATTTCTGTAGGTGTTTGTGTCCTTTGTCAGTATCTGACAGCATCTGTCAGTATCTATTCTCTTTTACGTGTCCTAAGTCTTATAGCCTGGCGTGTGTACACCGGGTTTATTTCAATTCCCCTAAAAACATATGATCTCGAAAACCATTGGGGCTGTGGTTGCCAGTGGTGGATATAAACAAACACGGATAGTTGTGTTAACTACTAGAAGTTTAGTCCTGAGCAGGGTTTATATAACTCGGAATCGGAAGATTCACCATTACCGTTTCTACAGCCTGCAATCTGTAAACAAGAAGCCTTAGAAAGACCAATGTAATGTAGGAAATGCTATTAATAGTACGGCTAAACCCAATCCTGCCGATCACATGCCCTCATGCCCCAATCCTCAGTCATTCCTGACTATGACATGTTGAGTCTTGAACGTAACAAAATGTAAACAATGACCGGCAAAATTCGTATCCTCTGCACCCACAACATACCGGCCTAAAAATAATCCTGACGCAATGCTATGCATGAGCTTCAGTACGACGTGTTTTCCCATCATTTCTCCCTGATTTAAGAAAAATATGACCCACGGAAATCCAAAAGCCACTGGCTTGTCATGTTCCATCACATGTGTAACCTGTTATTATTCTATCCCTAATTGAAAAACCAATATTCATATTTTTTCACTGCCATTTGTTTATTGCAAAGTATGGTATATAAAGTGATGCACTAAAATCATAAAATATCTTTCTCTCTCACAGATACCTTCCTGGAACAGTTAAATTCTTCTGAAACCAGTCAGCCCGCAATAACCATCTGTGAATTGGAGCGCTACTGATCCCTTAAACTGATCCTCTCTCATGATGGACTACATGTGAAGCCGCAGCGTTCCCGAATAAAACTGGGAGAAGAGGATTTACCTAGCAGAAGTACACAAGCACAAAGACAATGTCATCCAACCGGAGCCAGAACACCCATGGGCTCAAACAGATTGGGCTGGACCAGATCTGGGATGACCTGAGAGAAGGAATAGAACAGGTGTATACACGCCAGAGCATGGCCAAGGCACGCTACATGGAACTCTACACGTATCTTACTAGACACCGTGGGATGAATGGGGTGTATTGGGAGGGTGAGCTGAGGGCAGCACAGTGAAGGTCTTTGTCTTGTTAGGTGTGGTTAAAAGGGACTGAATTTTGAATATATATTCTTGTTGGATTGCTTGTGTTAATGTGCAAGTGATTTGAGCAGGTTGTTTTATCTAAGGGCCATGTTTAGTAGTGCTTTGAATCGTGATGAAATATATAGGTCAGTAGGTTTGTAGAATTTACAGTTTGAGAAGGTTGGTCATAAGGTTAAAGGATTGGAGTTGATGTTGAATATATTACTACACGAATAATATATAAGTGAGTCATAAACTGGTTAGGTTCTTTTCTTTGAGTTGTAACAAATGTATAAAAAGAGTCAAACAGTGTATTGGGGTTGTGTTATTGTCATGGCGGTCTCCTATCCTAAAAGCTCTTTGAAGCCTCTTGTGTCTGACAAGAGAAACTACAAAAATCCTTCATTGTCATCATAGACTAGGGCTGCAGTACACAGAGAATTGTCATTATTCTTAGTTTCATCTGCCACCCACAGCCGTCACTTTATATTACATTGCCAGTAATGTTATATTTGTCTGCTCATGGCTCTGCATACCCCCACAGAACGTTCTGCTGTTTCTGCAGGTTCTGTTAGTGATGTTGAGAATCTGAGTCTCAGAACATCATGTCAGAATGCTGCTCCATTGCAATATACTTTGGCGTTAAAGGGATAGTTTATCCAAAAATGAAAATTGTCCCTTCATTTACTCATCCTCTGTATGACTTTCTTTCTTCCGCTGAACACAAAAGAAGAAATTTTGAAGAATGCTGGTACTCCAACGAAAGAGGCATTGGTTGGTGACCAACATTTTTCAAAGTATCTTTTTTGGTATTTTGCTGTAAATCACACTTGTTTGAAGTAACACATGTGTGAGAACATGATGACAAATGTTTAATCTTTAATGGAACTACCCATCTTTAATGTGTATTGGAAAATGTTTGTCAGTTGTTTTTTTTCTTCTTAGTTTCTGACGGGGTTGAAAACTGAGAATCATGAACTTTTGCTTTGGTTATTTTTTTCATTTTAAGATATTGCGGGCTGAAGCATATGGCTGTTTGTTATAGGATAGCGTGATGTTTTAATGGTAAAAATAGTTTTTGTGAAGAGTTGTTTTGCTGTGGTTTGTATGCAACTGTTATGAAATCAGAGTTTTATCTAAAAAAGTTTTATCCATGATCGAATGAGTCTTTTGCATGTTTCTTAAAGCCAGTTGTTGTCACGTGCATCACCTCTTCATCTTGTGACTTAAGCTTTAACCTACTGTTCAGACATGTGTATAACTACTGTACAAGCGTGCACCAGTCCAACCAGGCCAGGGGTGCTGGCATCCCTTCTTCAAAACCGTCTAAGAAAACCCCAACACCTGGAGGGGCTCAGTTTGTTGGACTGGAACTTTACAAAAGACTGAAAGAATTTCTGAGGAACTACCTAACAAATCTCCTCAAGGTAATAACCTTATTGTTGAAAAAATCTTTGCTGTAGGCTTTTATACTTTTAATAGATATGGTCTTCAACCACACAAAACCATATTGTATGTTACTTAATCTATTTGTTGTAACAAAAATAATGAAGTTTGTCGAGAGGTGACTTCATTTTGTCTCACTAGAATAAACAGCAGTGTGAGTTCTTGTCACGTCCCCAGACATCTCCCACACTTTCTCTCCTCCATCTGTCTGTGTCTGGTAGGATGGAGAGGACCTAATGGATGAGAGCGTGCTGAAGTTCTACACGCAGCAGTGGGAGGACTACCGCTTCTCCAGTAAAGTTTTAAACGGAATCTGTGCTTACCTAAACAGACACTGGGTGCGCCGAGAGTGCGATGAAGGACGCAAAGGAATTTATGAAATCTACTCGGTGAGAGAAAGAGCACACTGCCTCTGTCTGACTCATTACTTCCTGTTTTCCGCATATTGTGTTTAGAAGACTTATGATTATATGTGTTGGTTATATTGTAGTCTAGTTTAAGAAATATTTTGTGAATTTTTTTCCTTCTGAGGATTACTTACAAATTTTTCTACTCATTGCATACTCGTGTGGATCAACATTGAAAAAGGTTTTAAGCATAAAAACAATATTGCAATATTTCTTTAAGTTGTTGTTGTTTAAAAATGTTATATGCCACCTATAGGTTTTGCCCATTCCTCAATATTGATTTTATACATTTAAGAACAAAAATGTCATATTCCATTTTGGTATGTATTTTAATATATACATATCAGAATTAGCATGTTCTTCGAATTTGTACATAAATGTTGTGTTACACAGAATTGCAAAGTGACATTATTGAAACCAAATTTTAATATTTTACTTTCCCAAAACTTGAAGCCATAAATTTGATGTGCTTTCTATGGACATAAAATCAATTTTGTGATTTAATTTTTTTGATTTGGACATCTTAACTCCTTTCGACCCATGTACAATTCTGGATTAATCCTTTCAATGTGTCTTATTGCAAATAAAGCAATACTTCGCAAAATAAAATTTTATATAATTATATTAATATAAATATTATTGTATATATAATATTATGTCCTATATTTAATTTTTCTGATTTACAGCTTGCTTTGGTGACTTGGAGAGAATGTTTATTCAGACCACTAAACAAGCAGGTCAGTTGTCTGTTTGTTGAATATTTATAAAATTGCAAGTGTAAAATTTAAGATTTATACATTTTACTTTAAACTTAATGCTATTTGATATAAATTCTCCTTGTAAAGGTGACAAACGCTGTTTTAAAACTCATTGAGAAGGAGAGAAATGGAGAGACGATTAACACCAGACTCATCAGTGGAGTGGTGCAGTCCTACGGTGAGTGTGACGGTATTTCCACATTTAATCTGTGCTGTTATCTTCAGGTAAAATGTATATGATATTTAGCATAGATGGTAGTCTTCAGTAATGTATGGGTCAGATGGTCAAACAAACAGTGCTCTTTGAGTTGTTAAACCCTTTTGTTTTGTTTTACTTGGTCATTTTCAGTTGAGTTGGGCCTGAATGAGGATGACGCATTTGTGAAGGGCCCTACATTATCAGTTTACAAGGAGTACTTTGAATCACAGTTCTTAGCCGACACGGAACGCTTTTATACAAGAGAAAGCACAGAGTTCCTCCAGCAAAACCCTGTTACTGAATACATGAAAAAGGTCAAGTTTGTAATGTGTTACTAAATCAAACCGAATTTTATGTTTTTCATAAATTTTTGCTTGATAGAGATTATATCCATAATATGTAAATTTTAGATTACATGTGTGTGTGTCTTTAGGCAGAAGCACGGTTACTGGAGGAGCAGCGGCGGGTGCAGGTTTATCTCCATGAGAGCACACAAGATGAGCTGGCTCGCAAGTGTGAGCAGGTCCTTATTGAAAAACACCTGGAGATATTCCACACAGAGTTCCAGAATCTGCTAGATGCTGATAAAAATGAAGGTCAGACAATGATCACATTTATTACCAGTATTCATCATTATTGGAGTTTATTTATAACTGCACAAAACCTTTTACAATGAGTGTCATATACAGTTTTACATCTGCTGAATTCTACAGATCTTGGCCGGATGTACAACCTTGTATCCCGGATCACGGATGGATTGGGAGAGTTGAAGAAACTCTTGGAGTCACACATTCATAATCAGGGACTGGCTGCTATTGAAAAATGTGGAGATTCAGCACTCAATGTAAGTTCTCTATATGCTACGAATGCATTTGTTCTCAGAACCTTAAATGCTCGTTTTTAGTTATTTTAGGTAACCTTTTTTTCACAGGATCCCAAAATGTATGTACAAACAATCTTGGACGTGCACAAGAAATACAACGCTCTCGTCATGTCTGCATTCAATAATGACGCTGGATTCGTGGCAGCGCTCGATAAGGTTTGTCTTCTGTATTAAAAGTTTTTTAGCTGTAGTGTTTATTTATAACTGTGGTGTAACTTTTACTCTGTGCTATGTGCATTACAACAGGCCTGTGGAAGATTCATTAACAATAATGCAGTAACAAGGATGGCCCAGTCCTCCAGCAAATCCCCTGAGCTTCTGGCCAGATACTGTGACTCTTTATTAAAGAAGAGGTGCATACTATCTTCTATAGACCTATACCCACTGACAACCATTGAGCACTTAGGAAACACTAACCCATCATATCAGATTAGAAGTTAAGGCATGACACTTGTTTGTATAGATCTGGTAAAATTATTAGAATTTCTGATTCTTTCTGGTAACATCATTGGCCTCTTGTTATGTCTGGAAAATATATAGAAATAAAGTTAAAATGTAGAAAAAGTATAGAATCATTGTTTTGAAGATTACAGTACAGGTGTCAGCTAATTACTGACTGAACAGTAATGAGGTTAGGTGTGAAAAATACTAACATTTAAGACTGCATTAGAAAGGTCCTAGATGCAGAGAAGTTATTTTTTAAAGTGATGGTTCACCCAAAAATTCAAATGATCATATCATTTATGTAGACTTTTTAGAAAAGTTGGAATAATTTTGCTTATTGGGGTTGTGGGATTACGGGGGCGGTGGGGGGGGGGTTGTTGTGGGGCGGCTGAGGGGTACAGAACTAGGTACCCCCATAACAAGTTGGAAAAAGACTTCGAGACATCCATTGGACTTGACTACCATAGAATAAGAGGACTGGTATAGACACGAAACTACTGCAAGTGAATGGATGGCATTCTTCAAAATATCTTTTATTTGTGTTGTGCAAATGTAAGCAAGTCAAACAAGTTTGGCATATAGAGAAGGATATGATAACAATTTTTTCCATTTTTAGGTGAACTATCACTTTAGGATTTGGTAAATTGATGTCTATTTTTACCACGCACATGTTTTAACCAGGTGTATATTTTATTCAGTTCAAAGAACCCAGAGGAGGCTGAGCTGGAAGATACGCTCAACCAAGTGGTACGTCACACATGAATGGATTGTCCTCCATCAAATTAATCTTTTACCAGTGTTCTTTATTACATGAATTACATGAAGTTACATTTATTTGCAATTGCATTGTCCTTTTAATAAGACAAGATTCCTAACTGTTGTTTATCAGATGGTGGTCTTTAAGTATATTGAGGACAAAGACGTGTTTCAGAAGTTCTATGCCAAGATGCTGGCCAAAAGACTGGTGCACCAGAATAGTGCCAGTGATGATGCTGAGGCCAGCATGATCTCCAAACTGAAGGTATGATGACGTATTTTTATATCAATTTGGTGGCTTTGATAAGTTTTTATTGCAATGTGTTTAATCCACCTTTAGCAAGCGTGTGGATTTGAGTACACCTCCAAACTACAGCGCATGTTCCAGGACATTGGTGTCAGCAAAGACTTAAATGAGCAATTCAAAAAGCACCTTACCAATTCTGAGCCATTGGACTGTAAGTGCTCATGTGTTTGTGTTTACTGATCAAAAATTATTTAAGATGTGTTATGCCTGACACTAGTTCCGTCTGTCCTGCAGTGGATTTCTGCATCCAGGTTTTGAGTTCTGGCTCTTGGCCATTCCAACAGTCCTGCACGTTTGCCTTGCCATCAGAGGTGAGACTCTCAGGCCCTTAACTGTGTAATTTTTTGTTCTTGGCCACTCTTGATTATTGTATTTGAACACATTTGTTTTTCACAGTTGGAGCGGAGTTATCAAAGATTTACAGCGTTTTATGGGAGCAGACACAGCGGACGCAAGTTGACGTGGCTTTATCACCTCTCCAAAGGAGAGCTAGTTACCAACTGCTTTAAGAACAGATACACATTGCAGGTTTGTTTTAATATTTTTTTCTTAATGTACATTTAAGAATCAGCTTGCACAGCTCTCACAATCTGTTTGGCGTGTGTTCACACAGGCCTCTACCTTCCAGATGGCCATTCTGCTACTGTTCAACACAGAAAACCTCTACACCGTCCAGCAGCTTGTTGATAGCACACATATTAAAACAGTAAGTTACTACTGTTACTAGTAGGTAGGAAACACAAAGTATTCTCTTTAACTTTTAACTCTGGTGTAAAAGACTGAAAGTTACAAAGGAAAGTCCCTTAGAGTTTCACCTCTGATGATTCTCTGATTCTCATGTCACTGGTTTCCGCCTTTACATTTTGTAAATTGTATTTTTTATTGAAAATGTGGCAAATTGGATTCATGCTTAATTGAATTGAATTTTTTTCTGACAGGATATTTTGGTTCAGGTTTTGCAAATCCTGTTGAAATCAAAGTTGTTGGTAAGTGTGAGCAACTTCTATATACTGGTCTCTTTTAACTTCATTTTTGTATGCTCTTTAACACAGGGGCGTTTCCTCTGAGAGGCAAGGGAGGCAGTGCCTTTTCAGTTAAAAAAAACAGATTTTAATAACATTTAAAAAATAAATAAGACCATGATAAAACATATTTAGCTGAATATGACATAAAGTAGCATGTGCAGCAGTGTGAAATTGCGACACTGCTTGAAATGATTCCAAATGGAGTCAGCATTTCTCTCATTGACTTTCAATAAAAAAGTGGCAGTTCTCAGTGCTCTGTATTAGTATACAGAATGAAGTAAATGAATGCAAACTTCAACATCATTATAACTAAAATAACAGACTTTTAGGCAACATCATCCTGTTACGTGCTATGAGCAATACAATTCCTAAAAAAAGAACATCTTGCTGTACCAAAATCAGCTAACATGTAAAAATATAAAAGTGCTTTAAAAATATATTTTAGATTTCCTCGATCCACCTTGCAAATAGTCTTGCAAATAGGGGATTGTTGAGGCCATTTATCCTCCACTAAAAGCATCCTATATGTGTATATTTTACTTCTTTGACTGCTAATTATTAAATTGTGGTATTGGTTAAAAGGGCTGGGCCAATAAAGGATATCATATCAAAATGTAACAGAAGGAAATTCAGACCCTTTTAAGCTTTTGACATTTGACTCGATGTTAATCAATCATATAAACAGTCAGACTCTGCTGTTGCAGCAGCTACACTGTAAAACCACGCAAGATATATTTTTGATATATCTATTCACTGCAATAAATCTGCATTAGTTGTGTACGCAGTGATGGGTGTTCTTATTGGTTCAATGCACTAAAATAAATACGCCCTTTACTGCAACAAACAAATCAATTGAGTTAAAATGAGAATGAAATGTACATTTCATTATAGGATTCAGTCGAATATTCTCTTATATCTGTCTTAAGTAAAAATAATGACTTGGTTTAATTTCATTTTTGACTCTTTATTTGTTAGTCTGTTTTTTTATATATTTTATTTTATAATATTATAAACTCTCTCTTTTTGCATCCCTTTTTTTGGGGTACCATCAAAGCTGGCCATAATCACAAATAACAAAGTAATTATCGTTATTAATCAATATGGGAACAAGAGTTGACATTTTGCCATATTGCCCAGTTCTAGTTGGTAATGATGTTGAAGAAGGTGTGTCGAACTGAACCTCATTATTTTTTTTTGATGAAATCTGAATACAATATTACCCCAAGATGTGTTTAGAATACCATTTTTGTCTTGCAGGTCTTGGAGGATGAAAATGCAAACATAGATGAAATGGATTTCAAGCCTGAAACGTTAATCAAACTTTTCTTGGGCTATAAGAAGTAAATGAGTCTTTTAAGATTAACACGAGTACTTCACTTTTACTAAAGCGTCTAATGCATGTTCTGTCAGTGCACAAAGTATGTGTATCATCCAGATGTCTGCACTGCTGTGTGTCTGTCTGCAGTAAAAAGTTGCGGGTCAACATCAACGTGCCAATGAAAACGGAGCAAAAACAAGAACAAGAGATGACACACAAGAATATTGAGGAAGACCGGAAGCTCCTCATTCAGGTATTCAAATAAACAGTTTTATTTGTACACCATATTTGCCTTCAAATCTATTTACATCCATCAAGGCTCATGCATTATTTTAATAATATGTCTTTGTTTTGTGCAGGCAGCTATAGTGAGAATTATGAAGATGAGGAAAGTGTTGAAGCACCAGCAACTTTTAGCAGAAGTGCTAAACCAACTTTCCTCACGGTTCAAACCACGTGTACCTGTCATAAAGGTAAATGGACAGGAGCAGTTTTAGACATATTGAGTTCTCTCGTATTCAGTGTTTTACCACAATGCTACACAATTTCTTGCAGGTGAAATCATATGTTTCTTTTCTTACAGAAATGCATTGACATTTTGATTGAGAAAGAATATCTGGAACGTGTTGATGGGGAAAAGGACACCTACAGCTACTTGGCTTAGATATCACTAAAGTTTGGCCTCTTAACGTCATTCCTAAGACATATGTCTAATGTTTTGAGGAACGTCTAAACAGTGGACACAAAGAAAACAAAATCTTTATGATCTTAAGTCATTGCTGGCATGTTGGAGACATTGTGACACTGGACTTTACCCTTTAAACCCAGACTGCTAAAGAGGCCAGTCTCTGTCTTTAAGCCCTTAAGCTGCTCAGGATTGCCATTCACTTTTTAATGTGTAAATAATGGACATTGACCTATACTCATAGTGGGACCCAGAGAAAGGGTTGCATGCTATTGCCTATTGAAAATGTACCAAACGCTGGTTAATTTAATTGTAATACATTAAATGGACTTGGAAACAGGACAGCTTTTGAAAAAGGCTGCAGATGCAATCACATATGACACTTCTCAGAAGAACTGAGAGTATACTCATGTCTGAGTGTCTATTTAGTTGTTAATTGCCATGAGAACGCCATTTGTATAGTGCAGTTCATTTTATAAGTGTCATGAATAAACAATTTTCTTTAAGCTTTTTACAGCATTTACTTTTCCCTTAATCATTCAAGCATTATAAAAGATTTTCATCATTTGTTTATTCATGTTTTACAAGTCTCTGTAAACAGTTAAACAGCACCTTATAGTGAGAGGCAAAAAGCTTGCGATGGAGTGGTCAGAATCCCTTGGGCAACGGAAAGGAATACAATGTAAGCATTGGGTTTAGAAACGTGGAGTGATCAGACTTATAAAGCTGTAAGGCCCTAAAATTCACTAAACAAATTACTGCAACGGCTAGCATTAATAAATTATAAAGAACAAGTTTACATTGACAATAAATAGGGTCCTTAAGCATTTTCTCTTAAGCATGGTATTATTGCTTTAATTTAATCCCAGGTTCTAAAACGAGTGATTGTGTTACTTAATACGGGACAAAAAGAGCACCACGACAAATAAATCACCCTATCTTAAGTAACGTCTAGGTCATAGCTGCGACTGTGACAGAGCTGTTACAAAACAGTATAGAATAACATTGAGCAAAGAGATACCTGATTCCAACTTCATTCAAAACCTTTGTTCATGCATACAATGAATATACTGTTCAACATTTTAGGATATCTAATTCAAGAAACTATTCAGTGTTTTTTACATTTCAAGGCACTGCAAGAGTATGATACTGTTTCAACCCCGTCTTTCATATCTGAGCTATTTCACTTTATCTTTACAGCAACTGTGCACCGGCTTAAAGAAATATCTGCACCATATTTGATTACATGCAAAAAGGACATGACTTTGGTTTTTACAAAAACTAAACTTAAAAAATAATCCAGTATGTGTAATCTGCCAAGGTTGCAATGTGAAGCTTGGTCCAAAGATTTGATTTGTTAAAATAACTTCAGCAACAGGAAACAAAAAACCTACAAATCAGAATACAAAACAATGGCCCATATTTGAATAGTCTGCTGCGGCTGTAAACATGACAGAATGTTCAAGTTGTTATAAAACTGTATCCCAGAGTTAAAAAAAGACAGATAAAGAAAATCCTCAAAATACCACTTTTAAGAAAGTTTGTCCTATAAAATCCAGTATCTAAACTGTTTTGAAAATGCATGTGGAAAGAGACAGAGAATTCCTGAAGAATGTAAGGCATTTGTTCAAGGAGGTAGATGGCTTCAGGAAATTATGGAACTTCCATTTCACGTTCAATGCCCACATATTTCAAAGCATCGGCTTGACTGTATCTGAAATAGATCACAAATAATGTAGTTATGCTCTTTTTTTTGAAGTGCTTCAGACTGTAAAACATGAGTTTTCATGTTCTACAATCCCATTTCTTAAAAACAGAGTTAGAAACATGACATGGTATTTCAGTGGTCAATACATTTTCCCCGTACAGCCACTTGTTTAGAAAAATTTTCAAATATTTTAAACCCACCACGGTCATAATGTTACAAGATTAACATTTGGCCAACAGCGGCAAGCTTGACTATCAGCGTGTACACTTCAGCGGAAACCCTCATAAGGAGATTGGTCATGAGCACATCCCAAAGCCCACCCGCAGGAAAAACAATGATAAAGCTGTATCTGTCTTTTGTAAATGTGAGTAAACAAAAGACTTTTGGAGATATGAACAAAGTGATTATACACTACATATACTCAAGAAAAACATCTTGGCAAAAACTACTTGTGATAATTCACCTTTAAAACACAACTACACAATTTAGATTTCCTACCTGTAGTCAAAGAACAGTTCTTCTCCGGTCTGTATGGCTCTCTTAGCAAATATTCCAATTCTATGATCCCCATTAACCATCATGACTGTGAGAGACAGAAAATAAACCACAAGATCAGATTGAACATAATCCTCTGTCAATTGTTTATTTCCGGCTCAGCATTTTCAGTAACTTACCTTTTGCATAGCAGTTGGGGTTTACAGAGTGGTTGGCAAACCTTATCTTGTTTCCTTTCCTAGTTGCATCAACGACAAAGTCTGTGAATGAAAGGTGGGAGGTTATTAGCAAGCAGCTACAGTGAGAGTGAAAATGTTTCATATGTAGGTGTATTACCGTTATTTAGATTGAACAGGAAACTGCACATGTATTTGTCATAGACCTTGCCTCTGCGGTCTGCTTCGTCTTGGGAGATGATCTACAAGTTAAAAATAGAAACATGTCATTTTAAAGGAAATTCATCACACAGAATGATGGAACACACATCTCACCTCTCCACAGTACTCAGAGATGAACTCATTCTTCTGAACTGGCTCTTTGATGAAGATTCCCCAACCAGCCACATCAGATGGTGCAAGTAATAAGTGCTTAATGACAAAAAAAGTCAGGGTAAACAACCCAAAAAAGAAAATCCCCAAAAGTATGAGTAATGTAATACTCAAGAACATTTTCTAAATGAATATAAATAATTTTAGATGAATAATAATACCTTCTTGGCTCCTCTCTGTATGCTGCAGTTCTTGCAAGATACATTCTTACTGTCCCAGTGCTCTGCTGCCCCACAGGTGAGGCACAGGTCAGGGTCACACTCCCGTACAGCCAGGTAACATGGGCACTGTTTGGTGTTACACTGCGCCTTACAACGGCAACCTGGAAACCGGTTCTGACCTGTACAGAAAATAATACTTGGATTATACTTCAATTTTCATTTAACCAGGATATCACAATGTTGCATGCTTGAAATGCATGACCGGTGTGTTTCAACGTGTACTTACATTCCGAGCTACACTGGCAGAATTTCTCACAGAAGTTTTGGTTAGTGACACAAGGGCAAGAACTGTCACATGGCTGGCGAGGGTGGTCACATGGCTGATAGTTGTACACATGATTGGAGGAGCCATCTGCATTGTAAACAAAATACATCCTTAAAGCGCAACAAAAAAAAAGTCGATTTGAAAGTGATGCTCATTTTTCTACTTAGGCTGGCCTTAAGACATCTGCAACAGTTGACATGGGCTAGTCTTTAAAAAAACAAACATACCTTTCTTGAGTTGAATTTTCCGACAGTGGGTGGCCCACAACCTAAAAAAAGTAGAAGCAAGCAGAAGAGATGTTAAGGATAACTGCATGTATCACAATGATTCTGCCTACAGTAAGCACATTTTGACTAGTAAAATTCCAAGACTTTTATCTAAATACCAATAAATGTAAATGTAAAATGAGAAGTAAAATCCATTTCCAATTTACATCAGCATAAATAAAGAGACAATCTATGTAGTTTAAAAAGGAAAATTTCCATGTTTTCTATAACTTTTTGGGTTGCAAAATGACATCTTAATAACTTTTACAGGTTTTCCATGACCCTAAGAACCCTGAAAGATGTACCTATGTTTTCTCTTTTTCTTCCTTTGAGGAGTATTTTCATCCACAGCAGGTGCACGTGCAATGATGCTAGATTCTTTTGCCCTGAATTCATAAACCTAAAGATACAAAACAAAGTCTTAAGTATTTGCAAAACTGATAAAAAAAATTAACATTAGCAATTAGCAATAGTAAATAAATACAATTTTACAATAAAATTAATTTGTTTTGAGAGACATATTCACAAAGGACAAAAGTTGGAGCATAGAAGCAGGAATAGAATTTCCATCATCAAATGTATAAATCAACATCTCTGTGTGCATTTTCTTCGCAACGACAATTTAGCAAAACCTCCATGTAACAGAAAGATGTACCTGTCTGCATGTCTTCGTGCCGATGAGCTTGGCGATAGCACAAAAGTTGTCATAGTATGTGCCGATCAGCACTCTGAAAAGAGATGCCTCTGCTCCGCTCCAATCCACGTTTTCGGGAGGCTCTGAGCTCAACTTCAATTTTACTGGAGTCTGACAGCGAGAGTTAGCCTCTGTAAACCACATGTATCACATATTATACTAGTACCAACAGAAATTTCATCAAAAATTACCAGTGAGTAATATTACCTGAGGAGCTGGTGGTCTCATCTTTTTTGTCATCGTCATCTTTATCATTAGAGTCATTACCATCTGCACCTCCCTCTCGATCACTATCTGTATCTTTAGTCTCATTGTTAACCGTAGGAGTGCTCGGTCTGCTGCTGCTGCTGCTGTTCGGCAGTCTACCTCTGCGTCTGCCAACCGGACGCTTAATAGGGGTCTTTGCACGCTCTGCCACCACCCCAACGGGATATTCCCTTACCACAACATCCTGATGACACAAACTATAGTTTAAAATCAAAGCCACATGTCTTTTCAAAATGATCAAAGTTTTTCTGAAGTAGTCACCTGAACCGTATACAAGTAGCAGTATTCTCCACACGGTTTGCGGTCCACCAGATCTTCAATGTTCTTACGCTTGTATGTGTTTGGAGTTGCATGAAAAGCTGTAAATCATGTAAATATAGCACATTCTCAGAAGGGATAAGAAGACAGGGTGAGATTTCGAGGCATTTATAACTTACGGTGAAGGAAGCAGTCGTATTTAAAGCAGCGCCTGCAGAAAAGCGTGTGGAAGGAGTGCAGACTCTGCTCTCTCTGCACGGATTTGGCGTTTGGTCCATCTATGTTGGGTGTGCACTCGGGTGGTAGAGCTCCCGGAAGCTGCTGTTCAGTGAGTTCTTTATACCTTCAGTAGGAGGAAGTAACATCATAAGTCGGTTCATTGCATTTATGTTGTTTTGAAAACAGGAATGACATACTTTTCTTTGAGTTCTTCAGGTGAGCCTTTGTCTGGAAACATGGAAGAAATAGCCTCAAAGATTTTGTCCAATGGGAATTTTTTTACTCCGTCACTGTTGTGACCTTTTCCAAGTAAAAACACAACATAGAGAAGATAAATACATTATCTCATGGAACAAGATATTGGCTATTCCAGCATTATGGACTCTGAGAATATACTTGTTAACATCAAACTGAACAATTGTTTTTATTACACAAAACCACTTGTTGATAGTATTTAAACATCATAAACATTTAAGTCTATGCACATTTTTTTTATTTTAAAAAATTAAAACAAAGCAGCATTACGAACATGACCAAAAAGGACACTTTTATGTGTGAGCAAAATGTAATGTTGACATATGTGCTTTAGGTATACTAAAAACCTTTGGTTAAAACTCTATTTTCATGCTACGTTTAACATCTTAACAGAATACCCCATAACCAACATATTAAACTGATTTACTCTTACTTTCAGAATTCAGGTGGTCCCTGTGAGAATCTTCTGGTTCATCTTTTCCATCACAAAATTCCATCTTCTCCAGCTTGCAATCATGCTGTTCTTCCTCATCATCATCATCTTCTTCATCATTATCACTGTACTGATTGAGTGCATTCACCAGCTCCACAAAGATCTCATCATTTATAAAGCCACACTCTGCATACAAAACAGAACATTCACTCTGTGAATCCAGTAAACTGCTCTTTTTAAATAAATGTAAAAAAAAACTTACTTTTAGACTATATTTTTATATTACATGAAAGTATATCAAGAAGGATACTATAAAATCACTGACCTCGATCTCCATGGACTTTTCCATCATAGTTCTTAATAAGCTCTTCGATGAAGGTGCCGTCTTGATCTAAAATTTCATCACCCATGTATGGGATGTTGTGCAATACAGTCTCATCTTCAACCTTGAATCAAACACACATTTTTAAAAAAGGTTCCTAATAATTGGAGGCACTCAGACACATACATAAATCCTTGCTGATTATACCATAAAATTCTGCTGGAGTGGTGACCACGAGTACATGACTGGCACGGAGGCCACAGCATTCAGGGTTTTGAGAGGAATGACTTGTCTGGAGAACTCCGAAAAACCACTGTCAACAGTGCACTGCGACATCATAAATTGGAGACACAAATGTAGAATAATAAACATCAATGGAACACCGACAGGGACAAAATTAACTTTTCCTTCCAACTTTAAAGAGTAAGGAGCACCAGTAAAAAATTAAGAGCAAGTAACTAAAAAATAAATGCCATTTCCAGTTTGAAATAAAAATTAATTTGATGTTTGCTGTCTTTTACATTTACATTTACATTTAGTCATTTAGCAGACGCTTTTATCCAAAGCGACTTACAATAGTCGAGGAGACAATGAAGCGGTAAATAGCCCATACAACAATAGGTCAACAAGTGCTACAACAATGCTACCAAGTTACACAGAGAGAGAAGTTGCAAAAAGTATATATATAAATTTTTTTTTTTTTTTGATAGAGTGAGTAGGTTAGAAAAGTAGCGAGTTAGTGAGTTAGATGTAGCCGGAATATTTTTATATGCCATTACTTAATGACTTTCCTAAAATCCCATTTATAAATCATAAAAGCACAAAAACCTATTATGCTATATGCTTAGATCAGACATGTGAGAGAAAGGGATAGTATGACACTGTCAATCATTCTCCATTTACCATTACAGAATGTATAGATATAGTTAAAACTTTCATCAAACATATGTGAGAGAAACACTAATGTTTCTATTGTATGGGAAAGTGCCCATTTATGACAAAAATCATTATATAATTATAATCAAAGTTAATTTTGATCATTTCCTTTGATATTGACATTTTAATAGTCAATTACCAGATTTTACATTACAGTTGAAATCTTTTATAACAGCAGCTCCATTGTAAGCTTACTGCATCCAAAATTAAATAAAATACCATATTCAATGAAGAATTTTGGGAGTTAGGTTATACATAAAAAATCCAAGTAAATACTTCAATTTATCAATTTACAATGTCTGATTGACTACAGTATTCAGAGCTAAAACGCTAGAAAATGAGCAAAAATATATGGCTGTAATTGAGGCTTTTGACAGTTGTGTAATTTTAATCCCAAATAGATTTTTAAGTAATTATGCAGCCCTATCCCAGGTTAAATTTCAGGAGCATAATTTTAAGCCCTGATACAGCAGGTGGGATAATGACCCACATACTACATTTCCCATGAGACCCGGCTAAAGTAAAGCAACAGCAGTACAATCCCACATAAAACACTTCTAGACATGTTCAATATCTGTTTTAGTTTTTGATCAAAATATGTTCTAACCTCTCTGGTCCCTCGTAAAGAGCTTACAGGTGTCATAATATGAACAGGCTGTATCCGTCTCAGTTTCCATTCCTGGTTCAATATGTCTGTACGCTCCAAGATCTTCTGCCTATTGGAGCTGAACATGCTCTGTACAACAAAAAATACATCTCAATGTAAATAAATTGTACAGACAGAGAGGTTGAGTTTCCAGTTGTCTATGGCACTTATAGCTTTCACAAGACCATCTGTAGTGTGTCTGCATTAAAAGAATGATAACTTTCTATGGGCAGCTTTGCTGACTCAGCCCATGGATCACCTTGACCTCGTCAGCCCTCCTGAAACGTTTGAGCTGCCGCAGTCGCATGTACTCAGACTTCACTCGCCTCCTCCAGCAGACCGGACCCTTCTCCGATTTCCTCCCGGTCAATCCCATGGTTTCCCTATAGACAAATACAGTGTGGTTTAAGATTTCATGTCAGACCATCCCCCCAAACCAAGTGTATAGTAGACAAAAGTTAAAAAAATAGAAAATAGTTTGCTGACACAAAGGCATGTAGTCGATTATTTAACTATTTCAGAGTCAGCTTTATTGTCGATTTTCTTCACATACTCTAGACATACAAAGCAAACGAAATGACGTTTCCCTCTCGCACAGGGAAGACAAGACATTTCGATACAACTAGAATGGAGTTTAAGACTATACATATAAATAGAGCTGTATGGTAAATAAAAAATGTCAGTGGACATATCACTATACATAGGCAACAATTTTATTTGAATTTACAGCCAATCTAACTTGTCCAATGACTGGACAAGAATAAAACTATGTGCCGTTTCTCAGATTCTGTAATATTCTGCAGGTATGTGGGCTGAGTATATAACAGAGCAGCTGAGTTATGATGTGGTCTGCTAGACGGTGACAAAGTGTCATTTGTAAGTTCACAGGTTCCCCTCCCACGGCCAGTTTTTCCAGTGTCCGCTTGGCATCACTTCCAGTTCTTGGGTTCATAGAATTCTGACAATTTCTGACAAGTATGACATCACATAAGATAAAACCTAAACTCAGGGTGTTAAAATGACAGGTGTATCAACTCCCTGGCACCCCTATAGGTGATCTAATGCATTAAAAAGACTCCTCCAATTGAAACTTCATATTATAATTTTATTTACACTTGTGCCATAACAGTTCTACATTAAACATATATGACAAAAAGCATTAGAATGTGGAAATACAAAAGCAGATGATATTTTTAACACACTACAGTTATTTCAGTATCTAACGTATCTAATGTATATTAACAAAATATGTATATTTAAATGAGATGTATATTAAAATGAGATGTACATTAACAAAATATGTATATTTAAATGAGATGTATATTAACAAGAGATGTATATGAACATGAGATGTATATTAACATGAGATGTACATTAACAAAATATGTATATTAACAAAAGGTGTATATTAACATGATATGTATATTAACATGATATGTATATTAACATGATATGTATATTAACATGATATGTACATTAACAAAATATGTACATTAACAAAATATGTATATTAACATGAGATGTATATTGACATGAGATGTATATTAACATGAGATGTATATGAACATAATATGTATATGAACATAAGATGTATATTAACAAAATATGTATATTAACAAAATATGTATATTAACAAAATATGTATATTAACATAAGATATATATTCATATAAGTGTGTTTGTATACGTTTTCCACAGATTGTATTTAATAAATATAAATTATAAACATGTTATACTGAAACCACAATATAACAGACCCACGTGTTAACTACAATAAAGTAAATAAGTGCATTTATATATAACAAAACATGCAAATCAGTCCAAGGAACGACTAGTTAATGCTCAAGTTTAACTAAACCAATTTAACCTTTAATGTTTTAAAGAGTGAAACAACTAAACCTCTCATCACATTAACTTTATCTGTCAACACAAAAATGTGTGTTTCAAGTCAATCTAAACTATACTAGTTAACTTCATCACAACTAACCAATGTGCTGGTTTCCTGTGAACCAGCTAACCGGTTAGCAAGGCTGTTTTAACCAGACCAAGTGTGCTTGAAACTCCTTTGATTGGTGTTTCAGTGACGTCATTACCTTGTGCTTACCTGCAGGTGGAGACCAGTCCACATTCAATCCCTCGTCAGTTTAACCCCGGGTTAAGATGACCGGTTAACTCGGTTAGCTAACCCTGCTAGCTCGCTAGGGAGAGAGAGAGAGAGAGAGAGAGAGAGAGAGCCGCTTCACCTCCGCGTTACCGGCGAGCGTCGATAAACAAAAGCCGCGCGTCACCGTGACGTATGTGTGAGTTTCGACAGAGCTTTGTGACGTTGAACGGCTGCTGACTGCTATAGAATTAGAATGGAGTTCATAAATTCGTTAATTTCCGTTTGTGTGCTGTAGAGTTGAACGCGCGTTTCTCGGTCTGCCGTTTATACTCACTACTAACCGCCCACCTCGCGCACTGCAGAGCCAACGGGCGCCAAACACACGAGCCAATCAGAAGCGGCCGTGTTCGAGAGGCTCAACACCGCGGCATTCGATTGGCCGAGCGCTTTGCGGGATTCGTCCAATCGGACGCGTCGCTGCACCGGGGCCATCTGAAGAAGTTCTCTTTGTTCTTGGTTTTGAATTTTCTTGTGAAATTGAGAAATAAAAGTGCGTTGAATGGCCACGTTTGATTTTGTGACATCGATTAATAACGTTACACGATTGTTAATGTGTATAGGTTGTGTTCGATTCTTGTTTTCTTATTGTAGTTTGCGACGTGGCAACCATTAACGGATCCGTATGCTTAGCTTGTTACTGTAAACATGTTAATCTGTTTTAGCGTTGAATTATGTCACTTCCTGTACACTGATTGGACTGGGGTCAAGTGGTTCATTAAGCCCCGCCCACTCCTGAGAAATCACTCTGGGGTCTTTGATAACAGCACATACAGCCATGGGTATAATGAACCCTGATCCCTCTCTGAACAAATGTTTTATTTACTTTAAAAATAATTGTAATAAATTATGTTGATCAATTGGATTTTCTTTAAAGCAAAATGCACTAAAACTTGAGAATTTTCACTCTTCACTGTGCTGATCACTTGTATTGTTAATTCTTTTATTTTTACTGTAATATTTTTCCTATTTGACTGTTCCCATACTGTCCATTTTTGAGTTTCTGAAATCTAATTTAAAAAAATCCATGGTTAAACAACGCTCAGTTCTGCTCACTTGTCATAACTTCCGTAGCATGCATGTTTATCAAAAACCAGACCCATCAAATTGTTCTATTAGAAATTAGAAAATCTGAAATCAGATAAACAGTTTAAAGTGACTCATTCAAGACAACCACTCAATTTACATTTTTTTATTTAAAAAGACTTGAGGAAGAAATCTAATTTACAGTGCTTGGTTCGGAATGAAATTGAAAACTGAATGTTCTGATGCCAGAAACAACAAAAAAGGACAAAACCACAAAAATAAATCAAAACATCCGTTTTCCAGAAGGTCAGGTTCCTCCAGAGAACTCCCATTTAATGGCAACTGCATTCATATAGTTCATGCTTCTGAATCTCTTAGAGCTCATCTTTACTGTGTGATAATTTTGTGGCGTGCTTTTCCACAAATTTGCTAAATTCCTCGACGTCCCTTTTACCACCTTCAAATTTGACTGGGCTCTGCTTGCTGTTGCTGGGTGCAAAGTAGATTGTAGGGAAACCCTCTACTTTATAGCTCTCGTGAGGCACGTCATTAGCAGTGGCATCCATTTTGGCGATGACAAGGTTCTTCTCATTCTTGTATTTCTTTCCGAGCGCAATGTAATCTGGCTCCAACTTTTTACAGTGGCCACACCATGGAGCATAAAATTCAATAAGGACGTCTTTCTTTGTGTCCATGATGATCTCATCAAAAGTTTTGCCCACCACAACCTTCACTGGTCCTTTGTTGCTCTTGGGAATAGGTTGAGACTTTACAATGGCTTTCACCTTGCCTGTTAGAGAACAAAAGACATATAGGGATTGATTTGAATTTGTAGTGACAAAGGACACGAAACGCAAAAAAAGTAACGCAACCTAAACAAACTGAATATAGACCTAATTTATTTTCAGTACTGGATGTAGGTTTGCAAATAACTGTAGATTTTAATAAAATCAGAATCACCGAAGTAAATATTCTCTTTTATAATAAATAAACAAACAAACCTTTTTTAAATGCCATAACAAAGCTTCGGAGCACATCCGAGTCAAATTCTTCTGGCTCCATGGCATATTTCTTTCCTCCCTCGCCAAGAATGCCAACATTAACCTCTTCACCACTTTCACTCAGTCCAAGGCTCTTTAGTTCATCAGCATAGTCTTCCTCATCCGCAATGGCAAACGTGTACTCAGGGAAGTCCTTTGCTACCTCAAGCACTTTGCTTCTCCAAAACTGTGTCGCTGTTGTAAAGATAACAATGAGTAGGTACTGCACAGATAGGAACAGTTGAAACTATATATCGAAAACGATAATCTTGAAACTTTACAGCCAGTGTTATGATACATACCAACTCTGTAATCAAAGCTGAAGTCTATTCCATAATATACAACCACGAGGGGTCGTTTGGTGTATCTCTTTGCATCATTGCTTTGTTTTCTATGTCCAACCAAAGGCAGTGCATTTTTCTTGAAGAAATCTTGCACTTCTGAAGCAAGTGTGGATTCCTATGAGTAATATGGAAAAATCTTTAGAAAAAAATCTCTTGTTCTTTTAAGATTCCCCACATGGCAGATTTAAACTTACTTTAACTTTTAGTGAATGTGATGCAGGCTCATATTTAGACCTAAACCGTTCTGGATGAAGCATGAAAACTTGTCCTGGAGAAGCCTTGAGGAATTTTGAAACTTCACTATCAAATGTGTGCAGAAACTTGTAGTCCTCCCGCAAGGAGTTACCTTGAGATAGTCATTGTTAGCATAAATAACCTAGCTTGTCAGACAAAATGTCTGTGATGTCTTACACAACACATGATTTTTAACACTTACATGCTTCTTGATAGACTTCGTATGCTGCATCTTCCTCACTGGAGAAAACTCCAACAATAACAACATCATCTCCGTCTTTCAGGAGCTCCTGAACTTGTTTGAGAGTCTGAACTTGCTTTGATGGAGTACCTGCCTGGTTTGTCATGTAGTCAACAATGCCTAAACAAACCAAAGAACATATAACTCTTAACTGATGTAAAGTAAAATAGGGTGTTTTCAAACATATTTATAAAAAATACCTACCAAACTTCTCCCTTGGTCCATTGTAGTCAAAAGCCTTGCCCTTTCTAAAGATCTTAAGTGTTGGGTAGCCAGACACTCCAAACCGGGTGGCTAAATCATTCTCAGCGGTAGCATCAACTTTAGCTAAGGGAATAGGAGGAGTGCGATTGCTGAGCTCCTTCGCGGCCTTTTCGTACTCGGGTGCAAGTCTTTTACAGTGACCACACCTGTTTTGAATATTAAAACAGTGTTGGTATAGTACACTCACTTTCCTTAAAAAAATATCAGAATAGTAACTTAAGACACAAACCAGGGTGCATAAAACTCGACCAAGATGATGTCTGCATTGTCAACCACGTCATCAAAATTATCTTTAGTCAAAACCAAGGTGGCCTCTGGGGGAGGCTTCCAGTCTGGTTTGGCAACTTCTTTAACCCGTTCCACAATGGCTGCATAAAAGCACAAATGATCATGTTAGTGCTTCAGAAATCCAACCGATTCGAAGAAACCTGCATGGAAGACTTGCTTTCACGCACTCACCATGCTCGCTTCGGTCACCCTCGTAGTCAATCGGCTCTCCCTTTTTGAAGATTTTGATGGTGGGATATCCCGACACTTCAAACCTACTGCCCAAAGAACTAGCCTGAGTGGCATCTACCTTAGCCACCGGAATAGACGGGTCGTTTTCACCGAGCGTCTTGGCGATCTTTTCATACTCGGGTGCAAACTGTTTGCAGTGGCCACACCTGAAAAAACATCAAACATCTTAAACCAGCGGAATCAGATGGGCTTATTACTGACGTGGAGGGCCTGGATCTTACCATGGTGCATAAAACTCCACCAACACGGTGTCTTTGCCTTCCATGAAGGTGTCAAAGTTTGCATCTGTCAACACCAGCACGCCGTTCTCCTCTTTGACTTCGGTGTCATCTGTATCTTCATCATCTTCGTCATCTTCCTCCTCAGCTGGATCTTCGGCAGAATCTGAAATGTGTTGCAGATTAAAAGTTAAGATCAGATAAGATGGCACCCAGCATTTGGGATCATTTTCATAGAAAAATGCAGAAAACACCCATGGTTGTGCTATTTTGCCACAGTTTTACATGTTAACCTCTGGTTTCTCAAGTGAGAGTTGTAAATGGAGGTCATCTTAATTTCCCTGCAGATGCCATCATTGAACTTTGGTTGCTATGGTACAACCACGTTTTATTGAGTATGGTCGATTGATGAATTAGTTGCTATGGAAACGACCCAGTGATGCATTACTGCTGTAAATACAGATAGAAATCTTACCATCCTTTGCATCCTCTTCACATCTGCTGGGCAATATCAAGTGTGTCAGCCCCAGCAGCACCAGCATCACAAACACAAGCTTTCTCATTATCTCTGATTTTCACTTCCTCTCTTTATCACAACTGACGCACACAATGCTATTTGAATTAAAAAGCTACGTAAATATAATAATACTTAAGCTGCTTTGGCATCAAACGATGTGAGCCGCGTCAGTACAACTCATTCTGAACGCTCTCACACTCCTTTACTTGAACTTGTCTGACTTGCCACGCACCGATTGGCTGACGGGAGGAGGAATTGGCCAATCGTTGATCGCCACTCAAGTCCGCAGCTCAGCACGTTTAGAACCGCAATTGGTGGTCTGCCGTGAGCTGCAAGCTGATTGGATGGCTAGCGTGGAGTCGCTATACCGGAAGTGAAACTGTCGTTTGGGGTACGTGACGTATGTAAAGCAATGTAAATATATACTTTTTTTTTTTTTAAGGAGAAGACATAATATAATATATGGGATATAAGTAGAATAAATAAAAAGGGAATTTTCTTCAATTTTAAAATTTTTATTATTTATTATTTTATTTTTTTATATACATTTATGCATTTGGCAGATGCTTTATCCAAACTTTTGCATTGCATAATATATTTTTATTTCTGATTATATGCAATCATTTTGAAAGCTTGGGCTTTAACCACTGAGCTTCTAGAAATCTTTTATTTATTTTTATTATATTTGATTAAATGTCTTACACAAAAATGCATACGTCAAATAAACCCATTGTCCAGTATATATATTTGTTTGGGCTTCCATTGAATGTTTGTCTGTTTCCTCAGTTGGCACCATACATTAAATAAATACTCTGTGTTGGTGATTGTAATAGTGTTTATTTTTATTTACAGACACTCTTTTAAACTTTTCTGTGGTTATCTGTTATCCGGGCCTTTCGGTGTCCTTCAACTCAGATGGGGATCAGTTGAGCTGCTTGCTCGCATGAGATTCTATCAGGTGATTTCTAAAAACAAATAAAAACACATCATCAATTCTGGTCTTCATCCATATTGCACTGGACAATGTTGTATTACAAAACCAGAAATAGTACCGCAATGTGTTTTTATCATGTGCTGATGAAACACCTTTCAGATCCAGACTTCTGTCTTTCAACTTGTTTGTTGGGCCACAGGTCACATCTAATGCGACACCCTATAGAGACAAAAAAAGTAATTGATGTCCTTTATATCCTTACATTGAAATAATATTATGGTTGACTGATAATAACCTCGGACTCTGAGTCCTGATCATGCGGAGATGTTGGAATAGAAAGATTGCTTTGAGGTTCAAATCCATTTTCTGTTGCGGTGTGGATGCTGATATTATCGGACATGTTGCAAAGATGAAACAGTAGCTCATCCATGAGATCCTCAAACTCTTCCAAATAAAAGCTCTGCGTAATAGGAATTGTGTCAGGAGAGCACACTATTTTTCATGCTACAACTTTTATAGAAAGAGTGAAGGGAATACTTACATTTGTATGGACACGGTGGTCAACTATTTTATGACTGTCTTTGCCAATAAGAAGTAAAGCTTTAGTTCTAATGTAAGAGATCACCTCGAACCCTGTTATTATATCTTTCCTCTTTGTAAATTTCTTTGTTTGTTTTACAAAACATGTCAGGGTGATGATTACCTAAAAAATGTAAAACCGATATTAAAGATTTTGTCAATCAAATGTGAAATATATATTACATCATATACATACCACTGCTTTTAAAGGAATCATGGCACAAAATAAAACCCCAAAATGAAGGATGGCTTTAGTTTGGCGAAACATTTCACTACAGTGATCCATGAGGGAAGAACGAGAACCAAACAAGTCAACAAATCCAGTGATGCTATCGTGCAGGAATAAATTCAAGATCAAGTTCCACAGACAGGAAACAGACACTGCGACAATAGCAACAGGTGCCTAAGAAAAAGAAAGAAATTGAATTGAAGTGGCCTTTCCTAAGCTAATGGACTAAACAGACTTTAACATATTGCGTCATGTAAGTCAATACCAGTAACCAAAGCAGGTCGGAGAAAATCTGCTTCAAAGCAGAAACTGCAGCTGCCGCTGTTTTGTTAAGCCGTAAGAAGAGCACACATTTCAGGAGAAGCAGGTTCACAACAATACCATGGATTGCTAGAAGAAGCTGTGAATGAAACATAATTATTATTAATATTTACAAGAAGTATGTAATTCAAGACATGTTTTTAAAACAGATGGTTCACCAAACAATTTAATTCTGTTTTCATTTACTAACCCTCTTAAATGATAAGAGAGTGATAGATGATAATGTTTTTGGTCAACTTTTCATTTAATGTAAAGGACTGTATGAGAAGAAATCAAAAGATTTGTATTTTATTTGAACCATCTGATTTCTATAAATAAGAAATTTATCTGCAGTTTATTAATCTCATATGAAAATTAATATGAATATATAAGTTGTGAAATAAATAATTAATTGTATTACCTTCTCGCAAGAAAAGATGGGACTTAAATCAACATGTAATTTAAAATCCACCCTCTGCAGAAAATCAATCATCTCTGCTTTAAGCATGAAGAGATACCCAGACACGACATAGCGCAAAAGACCACAAATAATCACTGCCACCTGCATAAATAAAGTGTGTAAAGAATCCAGTAAAGAACAATAGTAATAATTTTTAAGTCATGACACAAAATAAGATTCCAATGTTTTGATATATAGTATTATATCACCTCTAACCAGCTCCAAACGTTGGTCCAGTAAAGCCTTCCTTGAGTCATGATATATATTTGGCAATACATATGAAGCAGAATAAATAAAAGGAATAGAAGCTGGAAGTGTAAAGACAATAAAATTAAATATTTGAAAACCTTAATCAGTTTAGCACACATAACAATAAGTCTAGAAATTCTTTTAAAGTGACAGTTTGCCCAAAAATGATAAATTAGACATCAGTTAACTCACCCTCTTGTCATTTCAAATCTGTAACCGATTCTTTCAATTGTATGCACACAAAGTGCAAGTAAATATATGTTTCCAACATTCTTCATAATATCTGCCTTTATGTTCTGCAGAAGTTATACAGGTTTGAAATGACAAGAGTGTAAGTAAGTTATGAGAAAATACATTTATTTTTGGGTGAACAATCAATTTAACCTTCACATTGTCGTCATTGTTATCAGCTCAGCTACTGTGTTATCAGAGATCATGTGACTGCTCACCTCACAGGTCACAACACTGTAGTCAAGGACAGATGGAAGATGGTAGAGTCTGGTAGATTGTACAATAGTTGAAGGTATCAGGGCTCCTGTTGGAGTTCGCTCGACTACAATATTGACTGATGTGAAGAGGTTACTTGGAGCATTGTGGAGAAGAAACCGGATCATCACAACATTGGTGAACTGAGTCATCCAGCCAGTTGTCTGAAGCTTTTTAATGATGTTTATCACTTTAGACCTGTTTGAACAATAAAAGATGCAACCGCAATTACATATTTATTCTCCTGAAATATAGTTCATATGTCAGTTTATGCAGAGTATATGTACCTTGTTTTTCCCAGGTTGACACTTACTCCTTTTCCATAATAACAACCAAGTTTTCCACAAAATGAAGTCAGACGGTGCTGATGGTATAGCAGGTGTGATGAATTATATGTGCTTTCAATCTTTGTTATAACTGGAGAAGCGATGAGAGAATAAGCTCCTCTAGAAGGTTCTACCTAGAAATATAAAAACAAATGATTTGGGATTTCATTTTCTTATTTAGGATTTAAGTGTCAAACAAATCATTGGAAAACTTACTTCAATTTTTTCTCTCCCATCGTGGCCCGTGGCCTCGTGGTACAATCTTTCCCTGAACGTAGTTGCGGTCCAGTTCCACCACTCGTCAAGGTTTTGAACAGAGTACAGTGAATTCTGAACGCTTCTGGGAATAGAACATTTGTTTTACTGCTATGAATGCGATAAATATAGTTGGTAATTGAATAGAACATGTGTGAAGTTTACTTTGTGAAATAAGTTGTTATAGCCCGATTCAAACGATACTTGAGATGATTGTCAGTCTTTCCATAAGTCACAAATAGAATCAGTGACAGCATGATTAAGTGTATCATCAAGTCCCTGTGGAAACAAAACAGTAAGTTGGGATATGAGGGTAGAATATGAAAATTGAGGCAGATCAAACGGCAAGACCTTGCGGTTTTGTAAAGGAGATTCCTTCTCTTAATCTGATCTCTCGCACTTTTTAATTCCTTTGAGTTTGGTGGCCGCACCAGGCGGAGGTATCGGGCTCTCTGACGGGCTGCAAGCACCTGCCATTGAATAGAATTTAGTGTCCCACATTACTAAGCCTTGTTAAGTCCCATATACTTTATTTAATAGGGTTTACCTTTTCAAATGGTGTTAACCTCCCCCTGGTCTGTTGGTATGGGTTTAACAACACATTGTGAGTGTTTTGACCCCTCAATAAGTCTGAGACGGGGCCTCTAAAACTCAGACTGTGGAACCAGTCCGGTTTCTCTCGATGCAGCAGACACACAACGATAGCAATTATGAGTATCTGTACCAAAAAAGAAAATTACTTTATTTCAAGTATTATTTATATAGATTCACTGTTGCTATTTGAAGAAATGGTTCATCCAAAGATAAGTTTCAAACTTGTATACTTATTTCTATCTGGTTGAATGAAAGACATTAAGACAATACGCATTTAACCAAATATTTCTTGAACTCTGTTGACTACAATGGTATGATAAAACTGAAATTTTCAGCAGAACAAAAGATGTTATGAAGTAAAATTTTCCCACTAAAGTAATGTATGAAATGTTTGCTTACAGGCATTCTTCCAAATATCTTTTCTGTGTTCATCAAAACAATAAATGTGAACCAATTTGAAACAACTCAAATGTGAGTAAATAATGATAGAACTATCTCTTTTACCGGGTATTTAATTGAAACCACACACGCAACAGTTACTTTGCACATTGTATTCAGTATTTGGGATTAGGAGAGGATTTACCATCACTGGATGTAGTACAAAGCCACAGCAGACAAGAGAAAAAAACACGGAATGCATCCACAGAAGAGTCTTTGTCCTGCTGAACCTGGGCGTAACAAATTTAAATACTAATTTTCATACATTTGGAAGACAAATTTTAAAAACAAACATAGATATTTAGTAATGATCACAGCAAACAGACTTGTAAGCAAAGTGTACTCAAAAATAAAAATATTTCATTATTTACTCACCATTGAGACATTTCTCAAAATATCTCTATTTACAGTATGTTTCACAGAAGAAAAAGTTATTTACAGGGTTTTATTATCTATATAATCATTTTTTTTATTTTGAATTCATTTTGGTTGAAATGGTCACCTACGTTATTCCTAGAGTTGCGGTAACGATGGTACATATAAGTGAGAGGGAAATGCAGAGCGTCCAGCCCAAATAATAACAGCACGATTTAAGATTATGGATTGTACTGATTCCTCCAACAAAAAACTTTTCTTTCTCCTGAGCCTCTGAGTGAAAAAATAAAACATATAAAAAAATCACAAAAGTCAATATGCCAAATGGATCATTTTCCATAATACCATTTCTTAATTCAACCATCTCTTATGTTAAATAACCTGAAGAGGTGGGTGATCTGACATTAAACTGATTGCTTTTGTCATTTGATCTTTTCAAATCAGATCTCTCATCGTCTTCAATCTCAAGGATAGTGTCTGGATCTTCCTGCAGTTTGGACACAGAACCAGATGTCTTCCATTTCTGAGCACTACACTGCAGGAGTATTTAAAATGTACACAAAATAGTGATATAAGCATATGTAATCATATATAACTGTAATGTTAGGAACTGTAATATTAGGATAAGGACCTTATATTCTTTTCTCCTCGAGTCCTGAGTCCAGCGGTTGGACATATTACATTCAAATTCACGATCATGTACCAAAAGCGCATCATGGTGATCTGTGACAAACAAAAACAATCATTTGCATAATTCTATATCAAATAGGACAAACGTATAAAATAAAGAAATATAAAAGTATAAAAATGCACCTTCAACAGAGTAAACATCGGGCACATTGACCTTGTACTGCGAGGGAGTCTTGGATATGTTTGTCTAAAATCACATGAAGAGCTTCATTCATATCTACATACAGCAATGAATCTGCTTCATTAAGCTTCATATTTAACTTGGTGAAAAAGGACATTGCAGACAGTCTGGGAATTCTGACCTTACTGACACGGAACACCAGAGACACCAGACTCCCTACCGGCATCACAGCAAGAACACTGCACAGCCCTGTTACCATAGAGACCGGTGAAACGTCGATAAGGCCCATCTCTAGGAAGTGCTACCGATGTGCAGTAGAAAACAAAACACTCACTATTGTGAAGTATATTTAAGCATTTAGCAAATGTCAAGCATTTATGAAACATAGTAAACCAGTACTATCATAAATATATTTAAACAGAAGGTGTAATATGTGTATGAACCTGTTCTTCTGAAAAATGAATCAGCATTGTGTTGACACACATGTAACCCTGCAGAAGCAGCAGACACACACTTAAACGCTGCACGCATGTGTGTGAGCTGTAGGATGGACAGCTGTAGGCAGACAGCCATGGATGAAGGTTTCCCAAGTACTCTGTAAGTTTCAAATGTAGAAACTTTTTTCAAAGAAGATAAAGAAAAAGAAATAGAAAGAATTATATGTTAGAATAAACAAAAACATAAAAACTTTCTTGAGCGTAAGCATGATTATATAAAAAAAGGAATTTAATAACTTAATAAATATCACAAAATGTGACTTTCTTTTGAAGAACAAAAAGAAGATATTTGGAAGGATGATGGTATACAAAGACCACTGACCCTCACTGAGACATTTCTTAATATCTTTTTTCATAGATCAGTCAGTCAAATATATTTAAAGAATGACACGGGGGGAATCTATCCCTTTAACACTCTCAACACTGTATAGACCGAAGACATGCAATTAACCTGTTTAAATGTCAGGCTGTGTTCAGAAGCAGTGAGGCTCCTCTCCACTTTTCCATCTCCTTCATCCACTGCCAGCCAGCACCGGCCCAGAAAGAACCAACAGGACCCCTGAACAAGATCTCTGACCACCACATGACTCAGATGCCAGCTGGGAGAGGAACCTCCATTATCATGCCAGAGGTGCAACTTCCATACTTTACCCAGACTTTCCGGGGTGCTGCAGAATGATCCATGAATAAGAAATAGTAAAGTGAGAAATTAGCATTAGTCATTTTTGTTGAATTATTGAGGTCCTCTTAACTACCTTAAAACAAAATAAATGTGCATACAAAAGTTAGATTTAAATCTGCTTGAAGTATAAAAAATGTTGGGGAAAAAATGAGTACTATTACTTTTGGTGTTATTGCCTTAAATCTTGCCTGAGAATAAAGGTGTTCCTAGAATTAAAGGTGAAAAGTTTGGAGTCAGAGCTGCTGAGTTCCCTTGTTTGAGAAATGTCATCATCTCCATACAGGACGATGTGGACCTGACAACATTGTCCAGATAAACACGCGTTCAAATATTTCATATATTACTCATGCCATTCCTTCTGAATAAGAACACTTTATTCTGTACCCGTGCTGTCATCCTGATCCTAGATCGAAAGCTTGTATATACAGTAACAGCATAGAGGAACTTGTCTGAAGGATTGTTTTCAGGTAGCAGGAATGAGTCTGTAGTTTCCTGCATTGACATACTGGTACGTGTAGTGATGACCAGCACCACCACATACAGAGTCAGAAAAATAACTGGCACAATGATCAGCGTGTAGTTGGTATTGGAGCTGTAAAGGAAGGACGGTAGAGGAAAAGATCTGTAAATGTACATTTTGGGAAACACACTTCAATATGTAATGGTGAGAGATTGTGGGTGTACTTGATAAACTGTGAAGCCTCGGATGAGTTACAACTGCTTATGATTTTCTGATGCGATAAGGAAAATGATGTCAAACGTTCACAGCTGGAACACAAAACAGAAAACAAATAAATCATATTAGTCGTATGAGAATGAAGAGCATAGAGTTCAAGACAATACTTTGTAAGGTTAAGCATTAATATATCAATTTTTGACTTATTTATCAACCAAAATGCAAGCTATCTGCCTTGAAATATTTTGCACTAAAATGTCTTTTGTTTAAAAAAAAACCTGAACAATGCCACGAACAATCCAGTACATTTCTTTTTCGCAGCCATTTGATTAAGACTCAATTATTTGGTTTTCAAATCCATGGATGTTGCATATACCCTTTGTTGCATTCACATATATAAACTAATTAGATAAATAATGTTTATTCTATACCTGTCAAAGAAATAAAACATTATATTCTCTTCTGCCACCAGGTGGAGCATTTATTGTCTGTTTTAATACCTGCAGTTGATCTTGTCAGGAGAAACTCCCCCATGTGTGGAACAACCATTAGATTTCCACTCTCTTACACCATCCCATAATAAACACTCCACAGACTGGATGTTAAGTGTGTAGTTTACTGCACTGGCAATATACTTATTACCAGGGCTTTCATTAAAGTCTGCATTGAGAAGCATCAGGTATAGAGAACCAGCAACTGTGCGTAAAAAACAGATTAGTTTAACAATACTTATTTATTAAAACCACACAACTATTTATAAAAGGTAAATAAATGGAATGCAAACCATGCATAGAGGATGCAGGGAGGAATATGTGTGCTGTTTGCTCTTTCCAGTGATGTACTTTCTGCTCTTTGTACAGTTTAGGTGTTGGTTGATCATACATCCTGTGAACAGAGGTGTGGATTTAGCATATCTTAAGATCATTAAGTAACAGCCATCCACGAAAAGTTCAATTCAAGTGATAGTTCAACCAAAAATAAAAATTCGATCTATTCAAGCCTGCATGACTTTCTTTCTTCCACAGAAAACAAAAGAAGATGTTTTGAAGAATGTTGGTTTTATGTCTATACAATAGAATTAGAGGGGCCACTGCTTTCTTCACAATATCTTCTTTTGTGTTTTGCATAAGAAAGAAGGCTGAACATGTTTGAAATGACACAAGTACGAGAAAATGATGACTTAACTTCACTGTCAATTGTCTTTTCGAGAGCAAAAAATTAAAATTAACTCAATCCAATTCCAGTCAATTTTAATGCAAACGCATCTGAGTGTAAAAAAGTATGTGGATCCGTCTATGTTAAAAGTTGAAGAAAAATATCACCAAATATCGGTATGGCCTCACCTCAGCAGCAGTAGGACAGGAAAGGGACGTTCAGCTGGCCTATTGAATCGCACCGTGACATGAAGCGCTCTCTGCATGATCTTCTGCGTGACGTCGAAATGATGGATGTTCACAAGACTACGAGGAAGAGTGAACTCTGTATGTCTGATCTGCTGGGAAACAAACTAAAATAATTCAGGATATCTTAACCATTAGAGAAGATTAATTCCCTTATTGATGATCAAACCGGAAAAACACCCACATTGCTCTCCTCTTTCCTCTGAAACTCAATGGTGACTGCTGTGGAAAGGTGTCGCAATTTGATTTCTTTCCTAGTAGTGCAGTTGTAGAGCCGAATGTCTGCTGTGGGTCCATCGAGCTGCACGTTGCAGGCCGTTAGAATGCAGTTTGGTTAATGGTGCCCATGTATTCTTAAGACAATGCGTTTGAACTCTACCTGCGAGGAGCTTCTGGCCCAGCGGTATGGGCTCTGCCTGTACTCCGTGATCCAAGCAATAACACAGGGGTTGTGTCGGTAAAAGTCATTCCATTGCTGAAATTGCATCTTCAGAAAGTCAGTGAGATGGAACGTGGTAAGGCTGAATGATTTCACTTTCGTGTGAGAGTGGTCAACGGTCCACACCAATGCTTTCAGTGAAGTGGTGCTCACGTTGAACAAGGGGACGTTGCTGGAAAGAATGTACCACTGCAATCCAAGGTATGCAAAGGTTAACATCACATTCTTTATCTTATTTTGTGCAACCATATAGCTTTGGATTAGAATCTTAAAAAGTCACATTTTACACTGGAGCTCTATGCAGATCAATGCTGTTTATTTTCTTCAGTGAATGTCATGGGTTTCTCACCAGAACTAAATCCGTCATGATCTGATGTACGTTGTTTATGGGTTTGATGGATAGTACTGGAGCTTCCAGGATACGGGACAGGAGAGAAACCAGTGCATTTACAACATTAATGTTTGGTAAGTTTCCAGCTGGCGGTTTTGACTTGTGCAAGATTGCTGAGATGTTCTGAACACGCTGGATTACTTGATTCACACTTTCCAACATCACCTAAAACAAGTATAAGACTTAAAATAAAAAAAATAAAAAATTAAAATAAATCTGAAGAGAAGTTGTCTTATAAACTTACTTGACTGGAGATTTTTACTAGGTCGGTAAGCATGTGAATGTTTTCCAATAGAATTCCCTAGGAAAAGAAAAAAGCACAATTGCATTCAAACCCTTTAACATCACATATTTTTGGCAAATATTCATTTCATACAGGAACCTGGTCAGTGATGGTCGACTGACAGACAGATGTAATGAGAGCTGAACGTGTGAGTGTCAGAAGATCAGCAGAGGACTCTTGGTTCAGACTCAGACGGTTTAACACAGTGGTCAGAAGATGCATGTAGTTGATGACGTCTCTGTTAGTGCCGGTTTTGAGCAGACGAGTTAGGTTACCGATTCCATATATATACCTGGAGAAGGAATTACAGTTGCCGAACAGACAAGGATGTAAAGAATTTCTGAGTGGTTTCTTTGTATACGCACAGTTGTTGATCAGGGCTGAGGTGTGATGGAGAATTCTTCCGGAAGCTTGGCAGTACGGTGACCTTCACATGGGAGGGTTTGGTCGTGGCTCCAAATCTATTCTTTACTTCAACGTAGACTGTAACTGTGAGGTAAAGATTTTATGGAAATATGTTTTCACATATGTAATTGTATACACAGCTGCATTTTTTTTATTGAATTAACAATGAATAGTATAGTATGTAGCATGTGTTTATCATGTGTTTTGGTAATGTTATAACTTTTGTGAACAAATTTTAAATAAAACCTTGGTCTTCATTTGCATTTTGTAGAAAACTAAAACTGGAGAAAGGTCAAAATCACAAAAGCTGCTGTGTATGATTTAAGACCTCAAACACTGCACAGAAACAAGTTTATATTTACTCTTGAGCAAAACAACAGTAATATAACTTTTTTACCTATATTTAACATTTAAATAAGTCACAAATTATAATTTTTATTTGTTTCCACGAGTCTTGTCTTGATTTTAGTCATAGATAACTTTATTCATGTTTGATTTTGTTGAAATTCAACAGACATTTGACTGAAATGACCCAAAATTATCATCTAGAAATTATGATTTATTAAAAATTTGGAATGGTCTCTCTCTCTTCGCGGCTATATATAAATGGGTAGAGAAAGATAGAGGTGATTTTGTGGAGAACTTAGAAATTTCATAGATTTTAAGCACTTTGTCTATTTTGCCGATACAGCTTATGTCAGATGTACCTTTGTAATCGTCATGTGGATCACCACTAGGAAGATTAAAGTAATGTTGGAAATCTCTGCCCTCATACAGCAGTCTCCTTGGAGCATCTCCAATGCCGTAACTGTACTCAAATATCAGATCCTGAACAAACAAACAAAAATTCAATCGAATTATTAAAAGACAGAAGAAAATCAAGCAAACATGTCTTTATCATTAGACATTTCAGAGAATGTGAGTAAATGAAGCATACGTCTTTTCCAGAAGAGCAGAAGATACTGAAATGAGTGTGGATTTCGAAGCCTGTCCTGGGTTGAATTTGGCATCTCATGTCCTCAGGAACAGCTCGTGTGTGAAAGAACAGCTGGCTCTTCCCCTGCGGCCGCCCCTCACAACCTGAGATGATAAAAATGCAGACAGCTTTAGGCCTTTACATGGTTACATTTGTATTAACATCATAGGATCAATTTTAAAACAAGCACAAAACCAAGGCATGCCGTAACAGACTTATATACTCACTTGCAGACACCTCAAGCATATAAAGGCTCTTTGGTTTAAGCACGAAAGGTTTAAACATGACAACAGAAGATGAAAATCCTGAAAAAAAGGAAAAGTCAACAACACTTTTACATCACTCTGCATAAACAATGACGTTTAATCATCAACATGATAAGTCACATATACCTGTGAGTGTGTAAGACTCAAACACAGTCTCCTTAATGGGGTCTCTGTGCAGATCTAGCAGGTTCTTTTCAGATACCACCTGCCCAAGTAGGCTGGGGTCCACCAGGTCATCACCCTCGTTGTCATATGAGTGAAAGAATAAATCTTCATTCCAGTCAAACCCCATTGGATCGATCCCTTACACACAGAAAAACACAGTTAAATCATGTTGGCAAGCCTGAACAAAATACAATACAGAATAGCACAATGTGTACCTGTTGGTCTGCCAAGTGGGACACCAGGATCAGCCTCTTCAATTCCGTAATTATAGTAATCATAGTCTAAACAACAATAAGTCCTGTATGAGCATTATGTAACAATCTCTAAGCAAATACTCCACCAGGGGGCATCTAATCTCATCTGTTTGCAATGAGGGGCAATTTTTAAACAAATGAGCACCATAGTAAAAAATTCTTTACAACTTGAAGATATGCATTTTAATGTTAGAAGACACTTGTATGATTTGGTCTGGTTATACCATACCTGAGCTCCCATCAATCAATGACCCGGGATCTGTGGGTTGACCCTGGTACTCCCACTGACCCCCAGAGGACTCTACTTCCTCCAGAAAAGGCAAATGGAAGGATGGGTGCGAAGGTGATGTGGTCGGATATAAAGAATGCTTCAAGGTGTTTGTGTTGGGACTTTCGATAAGTGTGTGTGCACTAATGTTAGAGGGTTGTGTTTTCATATCTGAAGTCAAAATATGATGTGTAACTGAGGATTTAACATCAGTATTGTTAGATAAAGGATAAGAAGATACTGGAATTGAGGACTTGGTTAAAGGGGATTCAGTGTAAGGGTTGATAACAGCCTGTTGGTGGAAGTTTTCCTCTATTTTAGCTGGTAAACCTAGATCCACAATGCTGAAGAATGGGACTGAGAGAGGGAGAAAAAGAAAGAAAATGGTCAACTGAATACTTACAACAAATCACTAGTGAACCTAACATGTGAATATGAAAAGGCAGAATTTTACCTTCTGTAATAACTTTGCTTGAGGCATTAACCAGGTAGAGTTTCCAGTTATATGTGATGTTTTGGGGATGGGAATCACCCTCATAAAAGAAAGCAGAGATGGAGAACTGCTCATTCCAGTTCACAGAATTTCCATGACAATGTGAACAAGACATTTGAATTTTGCTGGATAGAATGAGAAAAGAAAAACAAAAGTTGTGTGTGTGATATATCAGTATCAATACATATGTATAAATATATGCTGTAAAAAACAATAAATATATAGATTAGACTTTGAAAAAATTACGAGACCATTTTAAAATAAATTTATAATAATTTAATATGTACAATTTACGTGTACTATTTACTTTTTTTTATTTGAGCAAGCTACTTACAATAGTTCTGCAAAACTTAAAATAATAATCATTTTTCTATATGCATTTATTTGCACAAAATGAAAACTAAAGATACAGATGAAAATTACAGAAAAGATGCTCTGTATTTTTTAAACCAAAATACCAAAAAGAAAATAAAGTTTGTATTCACTGCCAACCAATACAACATACATCTTTGTACATGTATTTTGGAAAGTTCAAAAGTTCTTTGTGATAATGTGATATCTTAATATTTTCTTGACAGTGCTGTCTGTCTTGTCATGCTGTCAGACTTTTACATTGAATTTGGATGACTTTTTTACTTCTGATTTTCGATTTTGTTCAAATTCAACAAACAAAGTAAAAGTAAACCTGATACATCTGAATATTTGGAATGGTCTATTAATTTTTTAAATGATTATAAATATTTTTTATAAATATTTCTGGTGTGCTGCACTTTTGCATTTTTATAACATTTACTGCACCGGTTCACTGTACAGTAAAACATTTACCTGACTTGTTTTGATGTAACTGTGATGAACACCTCAGATGAGGATGATCGATTTCCGCTGTAGACAGTGAGAATGAATTGAAACAGGTCAAAGCCAGACTTCAGGGAATGAGAGGAAAACTGAAGCATTGCTGAAGTGGTCAAAATGTTTGAGATAAAACAGTTGCTCTCTCTTGTGTGCGCTGGTCTGCATGACCACCTGTAACTATAACAAAAAATAAAATCATGGTTTAGATAAAAACAGTTAAACCTCATACTGTTGCTTATAATAAATAATAACACCTTAAAATATTTTTGGGATAGTCTGGGTCATATGATTTTTCTCCGTCCAGTGTGATGACAGCATCAATTTGTCGATTGATGAAGATGTTTGTGGCTTCATCTATGACACTCACAGGTCGGCTGAGCATTACCTCAATTCCAACGCTGTAGTTACTGTAGACCACATTACCAGCTACCTGGACCTGAGTGGAGACCACGATCCATGTTGAATACAATGTCTTGCCAGAGTTAAAATGACATAGAAGCAGAGTGCATAAAAAAGACCTTTGCTATAGCTTTATATGTCCCATAATGGAGGAAATACTTTGGCAGTTCCAAGTATTGCCTGTCTGTTTCAATGTGTGGAATGAGCATTGGCTGTCCCTTCGTGTCATATACAGTCCATTTATATAGAAGACCTCTAGAGACATTACACTGGATCTGGGCCTCAAAGGTCACAGCAAGACGCACATTCTGATACCGCCACACCTGGAAATAAAATAGGTGGCACATATTATGGTAATTTGTTTGTAAATTTTAAGTTGCATTTATAATTTTTCATGGCTTAGGATGCCTACCTGTATTTTGTTTGGGCCCATATTTTTCACCATAGGAGGTTGACATGATTCTTCAACAACAAATATGTGCCCCTTCAAGGATGCCGAGCTCACCAGATTCGACATAAAGACATCAACTACATACTCGCCAGGCCTACGAATCACATTTTGGAAAAAATAACACAGGATTGGTTTAAGAAGTGTCGTTTTAATTTCAAGTATAATAAAACATTTGTACCTCTTATAGATGTGACGCTCAACACTTGATCCATCTCTCTCTGTCCCATCCCCAAAATTCCAGTGATAGGAGGCATCAGAACCCGAGGTGATTCTGCAGGTGAAGCTCACGGTGCTGTTTATTAACACTGAAGATGGGTACAGAAGCTTATTGGGCCGCAAAACATTCTGAATTATGAGAGGATGAGCATCTGAGCTGACAGAAGTGAGACCATCAGACACGCTGACCATTACATTGTATCTGCAAAAAAGTAAAATGTAGTTAAACAAGCATAAAATAATTTACATTCAACCTTTTTAATATTTAAAAATAACATGTAAAAGCACTTTCTTTATAAAATAAATAAAAATATTTTTATTGAAGAAAAATATCCTTAAATGTAATTGTTAAAGAATAAAATGTAACAAAGGCCGACTTGTATAATATTATTTCCAACAGAGTTATTTATTTAATCCTGTACTTTACACATTTGTGGCTATACACTTTTTGTGCGGCTATACACATTTTTGCTATACATTTTTTTGTGTTTAAAAACTAATTTAATAAGTCAAAAGTGAAAATTGTAATTTAAAATTTTACAACTTTGGTAAAATAATAGAAATATAGAAGCAGCAATCACAAAAAAACAAAATGTACATGTCTGCAAGTTGATATCTCTTTGTGAAGGTTCTGGATGTTGTTTTTACTTCAGGTCCATCTCCAAAAAGCCACTGAAAATATATTGGCTCTGCTCCTTCTGTTACTGCTACGAGTGTTATATCCTCCTGCGTTGCATACGCTTGTTTGTCAGTGTGGATCCACACAGCTGTAAAAAGACATCACACACACACACACACACACACACACACACAGACACACACACACACACACACACACACAGAGAGAGAGAGAACTGGTATATAAATAGCAGAGAGAGGTATGTAAATGTGGCTTTGTTTAATGCTAAGGAGGGAGGAAATGACACCTTGCTTGTGATTTTGAGTGGATTCAGGGAAAGTTTCGGTCTCTGTAGGTAGAGGGTCACAGATATCTTGATCCGTCTTGAACAATGTGAGATTCAAGTACTCGGGTCCAGAAGGACACGCTCTGATTCTCCAGCTGGCAGAATGAGTGGACATGTTGTTGGTCACGGTCACATCTTGAAATACAAAAACAAAAGGTGTTCATATTTTGATCTTCTGCTTTATCTGATATATTAGAATGGAATGCATTAGTAAACATACTTAAACGGTATAACCCAGCAACTAGTAGAGTTGTATTTAGGTAGCAGGTGAAATACCCGCTGGCCATGGAGATGTTTTGCTGATCCTGAGAACCAGAGTTTCCAAACTTCAGCAAAATCGTAGAAGAGTTTTCTTCTGCGAAAAAGTGAATGCCTACAAGAAAAAAATGACACATTACTTCCTCAGTATTTAAAAAATGAAAAACATTTTATTTACTACTTAATCATAACTCTGTTAAACTGGCCCATGGTATGTGAGTAACCACAGAAAGCAGCCAAATAACCTGAAACCTCCAGAAGGAAAGACCTTCCAGCAGATACGGTGGAACCATGAACAGGTGCCAGACAGCCGGAGTCATTGTCATAGGAAACACACACTGAGCAAAAGAATCTGAAGGCATAAAAACAGACATCTAAATTACAAAACAAAAATGAACAAAGATGCTGAGATGAAGACTAAATCTCATCATTCTTCCCAAAAGTTAACCACCAGCTAAACAATTGAGAAGATGAACTTAACATAAATTCTCTAATAAGAAATCATAAATCATACCTTTCATTTAAATACACTTTTGAGCAAAGTGGAGAGTCGGTTTCTTGACACTGGGATAAATCCAGTGAGCTGAAGATGCTGAATTCAAGGTTCTTCTGAATATCTGTAAAATGTTTATATCAAATTGTAAAGAAACCAAATCCTGTGATTTTATCAAGGGAGCCATGTCATATTATAAAGTTTGGTACCTACCATTCTCCAGATTTCCCTCAACATAACTGAGACTAAAAATAAATTGCATCACAAAACACAGTTTGGTCAAGAGCAGCATCATGACAATGTTTAGTCGTTTGTGTGCCCAGTTTCTTTGCCCTTTTGTTGATGCCCCCAGTAAACATGCGAATAGTGGGCGTGACTTCTTGATTGACACTTGCGCTTTCACTAAGGAGAAGGGATGCGATTGTGGGACAGGAATCACAAATTAAGACAGGAACATTTTGTCATTTTAACGAAAGTATCGAGGCTTGTTTTTGATGTGTGTTTCATATTGTTAGAGATTTTATAAAAATGACACATATATCAGATTATTGAAAATTTTAATAAAGTTTATTTTAGGTGATCAATCATGTCTTTTCTTATTCTCACTCTTAAAGGATAAGGATAATAATTCTGTCATAATTTACTCACATTTGAGCCGTTTAAAATCTCTTATGATGAACACAGAGAAACATATTTAGAAGAATGCTCACAACCAAACAATTCTTGGACCCCCTTAACCCATAGTAGGAAAAATAACTTCATATGTTTTTTATTCTGTTTAACATAAATTTTTATATTTTAAAGAATGTAAAACAACAAGAATTTGAGCATTTATTTTATTTTCTTATTCTGGTGGTCAATGGGGTCCATGAATTGTTTGGTTACAACATTTGTTCAAAGATTTATTCCATTTTAAACCAAATATAAACACTTTTTCACAGATTTGACATAAATTTTATTTTTCCCTTTAAATAATAATCTAATGATCGAAATATCTCTCCATAGGTGTTATGCCTATTTAAATTTATTGTACCATTCATTTCCATAAAGAAATGTCAGACTCATCAGAACACATGAGGAACTTCTGAAGGCAATTCCATAAGTTTCTTTTCAATAAAACAATGAATGGATTCCACAGCATCCTCTGCCTTAGATCAAACCCTCAAACTTCTCAAAGTGTTTGCTCAGTTCTACATGTTGGAACACAAACTTAAATTGCAGTTGTGTGTTCATTGTTTGTTGTGTGTTTTGGATGAGAAGCCAGTGTTTGTTTATGCAGAGGTTTTGTTCTCTTCAGGACAAAGGATGTTGAACGTCTCAGGTGAAAGCACAGAAGCTTCTGCATAATGCTTTCTGACCCAGTCTGATCGATCACATGTCAGTGCCACTTTCAGCTTCAAAGACTTGTTGAAGAGCAGCTTGATTCAGTGAGAAATGGACATTTATAGGTAAGACATGAACACATTGTTGGTGACCCACACAAGGATGACAAGACATCCCCCCCTGAGAACACACTGTGTATGTATTTATGGTCCACAGTGATGAATGAGAGCTTTGACAGCCAGGGACATAAAAGCCTGAGGGTCACATTCATGACAAGGTTAAATGGATCTGAGCTCTCACTGAGGGCTGGTGATGGAGAGGATGATCTCGGTTTTAAACCATATGTAATATGTTATGTTTGGGGTTTGTAGAGAGACATGACAGCACTTGTGCCCTATATCTTTAAGATGGCAAATCATCATCCAAGTGTCAAGTGTATGTTTAATTGTTTGCTTTATATAAATTATAATCTTGATGCCTCAAATATTCACTTTAACAAATACATTTGAGATTTGTGGCAAGGATTCAAATTTTTGACCTAAATGTAAATTTTATTCATTATCAATTTTAATTAAAATTTTTATCAGAATGTTATTTTTGTATGGTTAAGAGAAACAAAAAAATGTATTTAGCATATTCTTGCTTGCCATTCTAAAAGCATTTTCTTGATAATGTGGATAATTTTAGACAGTAGAATTAAAGAATTTTGTATCTGAATGTCTTTAGTAGAGAATGTGTGTTGTAAGTTTTCATTCACTTGTATAGAGCTTGAAGTTTGTTACATAGAAAGTTTGATTTAAAAGCTTGAAGTTCATGAGGATTTCCAGGCTTCTTTCCATTCCAGGGCGATACCACAACTGATAACACAACACAACACAACACAACTTGTTTGTTTCAACCTTGTAGTCATGCATCATTGAGATGAATAAGAGCTAAAATGACAAATCAAGCCCCCATCAGAAAAGATGAACGTTGAAATCACAAAACCAAACATGCTATAATAAATATATATTAAAATGAATTAGTTTCATTATTCAGTGATGCTATAGATTAGTTGGGATTTGCCTTTTAGACAAGGGTATATGATGGAGATGCTTGCATAATGAAAGAGGGTCACTTGAGAAAATAATGTCATTGACATCAGGAGAGGAAACAATGAAGAAAGAACCAGTGACCATATGTTTGACAGCTGTTCTGTAGCATCCATGTTTATGTGCAGATCAGACAACAGGGGGCGATGAACAGTGGATGAAATCAGACCAAGGCCAATGGAGCCAGATCTACTTCTGGAGGTATCATCTCCATGCCCCTTTGGTAGAGTAAGATAAATGTCTAAATGTGTAAACTCTAAAGTAAAATGCAAATTAATTCCTTAATGTGTTCATCTAAGATTTACATTGCATGAGGAACTATTAAAACAATGTTATTTTCCTTTATTGGATGGGATGTTTAAAGTGAAACCCCCTAGCCGAAAGGCCCTTGGGGGCAGAGATGCACAGTTGAATGGGGCAACATTTCCAATGTGAGACCCCAAGGGTTTTCAGGTGTGAATGTTATCTCTAAGTATTTTTCTTCTGTTTCCTAAGGGTTAGAGTGTGAAAATAAAAACAACACATATTTGATTGATAATAAATAATAAATATTAAATATTAGCATGAACATATGGTCATATAGGTATGGCCTTATAGCTATCATAATAAACTCTATCTTTAGTTATAAATCCTAATGTATGTAATTAAATGCTACAGCGGTAAAGTCATGGTTTTGAATTAGGATTTTATTTTAAATGCATTGGGTTTCCTGGACATATATTGCCCAAGGAGGAAATTGTAACACTGACTTCTTATATTTAGTCTAATATCATAGTCTTGTTCTTATTGTTGAACATAAATATATAGTTTTATGAATTAGTGCACATATATTTATTTCTTGTATCAAAGGTTGACTTGTATTTTAAGTAGTCTGTGAGTTAGGACAGATGTCTTCCTCTGTCTTTCTTACTTTTTTTACTTACCTTAATTTGTGATTCATATTTATAGAATAATTGGTTTATCTTATGTGCTCAGACACTTTCAAAAATGTATTCATGGGTTGATGCTCAATATTCCTGCAGGGTTGCTTAGAATCGTTTAGATAATCCCATTAATGATATTAAATGTCAAGAGTTTTTCTGTGTTGCCTTGGTTTAAAATAGAGGAAAGCTGCGCTTAAGAACAGTGGTCAGCAGTGGTCAGAAGTGGTCAGCAGTGGTCGGCTATCAGACAACTGTGACAGGAATGCCGTATGAGGATCAGAGGTTGTGATATCCATCGTGTACGGCAATGATTTTACCACAAATATTTAATTTAACATAAATTAAATTAAACATTAATCACGCCACTAAGGAGTTTGTAACAAGTAGAATGGTTGGACATGTATGTAGCCTAACCTGATTTAATTGATTTAATAAAACTTTTAGTTCCATTCCTCAATTCTGATTGGTCTGTGTATCATTGAGCCCCCTTAGCAATATAGAAATACAGCTGTGACAGTTACATTACTCAGCACAAAACTTATATCATAATTTATTCAAATTACATTTTTCTATGCATTTTTCACAATGAAAACATAAAACGTAATGCATTCGAACTAATAAATGTTTTTGTGTGGCACCTGTTATATAAAAGCAATAAGGTGCTCTAGGCTGGGCTGTATCATGAATAAATCACGGCTGAAGGGCGTTGTTTGGCATGATGCAATTCGGATTGCGTGCAACAGTCTAGTACCTTACTGCTTAATTACAGTATGAAATCTCTCTCTCTCTCTCTCTCTCTCTCTCTCTCTCTCTTTCTCTCTCTCTCTCTCTCTCTCTCTCTCTCTCTTGTGTAACTTAGTAACCTCTTTGTAGCACTTGTTCAGCTATTGTTATCTCTGCTTTAAACCTTTTCCTTGTCTCCCCAATTCTTTGTAAGTTGCTTTGAATAAGAGCGTCTGCTTATTGCCTAAATGTAAATCTAAACTTATATATAAATTATGGTGAGGCAAAATCAATAATTCACCCATTGATGATGCGTTTATTTTAATAGTACAGCTTTTATATAACAGCCTTTGCAAAAGTGATTAGGATAACGATCATATTGCACAAGATCAATTTGGTTGATAGCTATCAATCCTTTCCAGCAAGGCCTCGGAGTAACCAGGAGAGTAGTACCTGTGAAAGAAACAGGTTGATAAGTCGAACAATCAAAGCCACACATCATCAATTAAAAACATAAATCTAAGCATGTAACAGCCTATTATTGTCATGTTGGCTTAAAACGTATGGCTTCATGCTTTATTACTCATATGAATGTGCATGAACCTGACAATCTCCTCAGGGTAGCAGCTGTTAATTGCATTGATATATTCCTGAAGTTCAGAGCCAGGTTCGGCTTTGATCTCCTGTACTTTCTTCAGACCCCCGCTGGTAACAAACAAGCGCCGTGCCTTACTATCATGAGGAAGAACCTTCAAACAGAAAACATAAAGAACATATATGATTAAAAAATTCTACTTTTTTTATTTTGTCTGGACGCATAAGGTTACCTTGCTGAACTGGCATATGACATGTTTAAGAATGTTGCTGGGTGCTTCATAGAGAAGAGGCTCCAGAACAGGCAGATATGTGCACTTCTGAAGGATGCTCTTCAACGCTTTCTTGGCCTGTTATGAGTGAGTAACAGTTATTTTAGCATCATAAATTGTCACATCATAGTGTGTAAATCCATTCACCTTGACCTGCAGGTCTTCTGAGCTTTTAGTATTCAAATATAAATGTAAGAGTTTGGGCAGCACATTGGCCACGGCAACGGAGCGTGCATGCTCAGGAGTGTGGCGACCAATCTGGCCAAATGCCCAAGCTGTAGCAGCCTTGATATGATCTTCATGTTCCTCCTCCAGGCAGATGGCCAACTGTGGCACACCCTACAGATATTGGGAATTTGAATGTGAACCGTTGTCCATGTACCATAGTCTATTTCTTTTATAAGCTTTTGAAAATTGTGTAAACAGACCTTAGATACAATTACAGCCATGGCCAGGTTCTCAGTGTGTGCAGCCACGTAGCCCAGCATCATGATCCCCGGGAGGCGTACAGCCCCTCTGGACTCCCCAAGGTAGTCAATCACAGCTGCTACCCCCCCCACATTCACTATTATCTGGGACAGCTGAGTAGGAAACACACCCACATACCCAGAGAGACGAACCAGTGTGACATAATTACAAATAATTAGCAACACAACATTTGGAAGCAGGTACATAATGTGAGTGATGCAATGGCTATAAGGTTGTCTCTTAGCTGGACTGGTGATAAATAACAGGCCCACATTCTCCATGCTTTACACAGCGGCTGCCTCACACCAATTTTAAAAACAGAGAGTGTCAAAGAGCTGATAAAGCGGAGATTCCAACGCTACTACGAGCATCTTGAAATCATTTACCAGGTATGTTGTGTATGCGGTAGGTACCTCAGGGGTGTGTTTTACAATTTCTCGCATAAGAGTAGTGACGTTCTTTCTAACGTATTCGTCTGGGTCCTTCAGGCAACGCAGCGCGCTGGGAAATACGTCAGCCTCCACCACCAATTCTGCTACATCCATGGAATGCTTGGCAATGTGGCCTAGAGCTGAGAAAACCTGTCTCTGTAAAGGAGAATTGTGCCAAAATATTGGTATGTGTGAATTTTATTTATAGGCTATACAACATTAAACGTGCAGTGAAAGATTTCTAATAAACACCCAATATTTAAAGAAGAAGTAACACTTGCAATTTCTGGCACCTTATGCGAATCTGGAGTAAATAAAAAACAGAGCTTATAACCAATCTCCTCAAGAGGGCTTCCCTAAAATGTATATGCTGATGCTCGTTCTCTTTGGATCTCTCTGACTGGTGCATGGGCAGGATTTTATGGTACATGGCAGAAAAAATAATCGGTAGCTTCCTGATGGTAAAAAGTATAACAAAATAATAAAATAACAAATAATCATAATAAAAATAACAAAAGGAGTTGCAGTGGTGGGGAGTGTATTGAGCACAGAAAAACTACGCCATGCACCTAACTCGGTTTAACATGCTTAACATGAGGACTCAACGTGTTTTACAATCTAAAGCACTTTTTATGCATGAAACAGCGTTATACTTCCTCCTATAAGAGATGCAGTACCAGTGATAAATAATATTAATAATAGGATCGTTGGTCCTCAACTATACATAAATAGCATCAAATCTTCATAATGTCCATAATTTGTTTTAATTTGTTGACCTTAAATAAAAAAGTGGACATTATGTAAATCCAGTAACTTCTGTCACAGCTTGTCACAGACTCCCATAAAGTGTTGTCCCAGCCTACAATCCTGGAGTTTGCTGTAGTCTAAGACATGTGATTTCTTTTAAAGACACATTTACTCACTTTACAGGGAACTCTGGGATTTCTAACTTCACAAATTGTTTACAGGTACCATCACACACACTCACCCACCCACACACACAAACACAGAAATAAACGTACTATGTACCCCCGCTTCATCTGGTTAGATTTTTTTTAACTTAAATTGTCTTGTTAAAAATACATAATACCCTAATCGTGTGAAACCAATGTACCTGATAAAAGAAGGTAATTCCAACAATCCATTTTTTCAGTCCACACACAAATAAAATATAAAATGATGAGGAATGGAGGGTCTCTTAAAAAGTCTACAGCCAAAAAATACACCCCTCTTCTTTTTGCTCTTCCCTCTAAATAATCATAAGTGTACATGCCCCCTGTTGCTGGTTGGCTCGAAAGTGGGATGGTGTCGATTTGTCTGATTCGCTTTGTTCTACTCATACATCCAGTAATACATGCACACATTATTGTCCACCCGCAAGAGACATCAAGCAAAATTCACACAATTATGATAATTGTGAAATGTTCATGTTTCTCAGATATTGCTTACTCCAGCTTTGAGCACAACGACACTCACTTTCAGTTTGGAATCCGGGCTTAGGATCATCTGTGCTAGGTGTGGGATAGCTCCTGTGTCCACCACAGTTTGAGCCAGCTCGGGGGAGTGCTTGGCTATGTCACTCAAAGAAGAGGCGGCAACTCTTTTAAGGGCGATTTCAGGCTCCTGGATGCATAACACGAGGAGGGGCACAACTCCAGCATCTACTACTGCATGAGCCAGCTCTGTATAATAAAATATAACACCATTGCATTTTTTCGAGGAATTGGGAACATGAATACAAAACTGGGTTTTTGAGAATGTACCTGCATTGTGTCTGGCAATGTAACCCAGCGCCCAAGCGGCAGCCTCTTTGACCCCAGGGTCAAACTCCTCCAGGGAGATGACAAGAGCGTCCAGTGCTCCGCAGTCCACCACAGCCTGGGCCAGCTCAGGGGAGTGCTTAGCAACCGCCCGAAGAACGAATGCAGCGGCTTTCTTGTAGAAACGCTACATTTTTCAGAAACAAATCTGATTTTTGTTGAGAGCTTGTCACATGCTGAATCATTCAATTAGAACAAAAGACTTTGTCTGAAGATATTTGAAATGCAAGGTGTTTATTGACAAAGCCTTTGCTTAGGAGTCTTTGTTGAGTCCGAGTTTTATAAGATATATTTATCTGATATAACCTAATAAATTTTAATAAAGCTATAGACAAAATGAATACACAACAGATAAATCTGACCCAGTTAATATAATTAACTTTTAAAATGAACATTAAATCTTAACATTAAAGCATTTGAACTAGTCAACATGAATTATTAAAACACAAATGTATAATTAGTTCTTAAAATGAAAAACGCGAAGAGAGACACAATTTACAATTTGTTTCAAAATTCTATTGAATTTTCTACAGTTTGTTTTGGGCATACAATTTTGACACCCAATGCAAACTTATTTAATCAAATCTATACAGCTGAGAGGTTCGGCTAAAGCTCTTACGTTTTGCTCAGCCAGGGAGTACACAAGCTGAGGAAGAATGTCTCCCTTTACTACAGCCTCAGCCAGGTCATCGTTATAGTTGGCAAGCCTTCCGAGAGCCAGAGCTGCTGTCTGCTGAATAGTTGGGACGGCATCCAAAAGGAGAGGCCTCAAAAGGGACATTACACCTAAGCCAAAGAGAGTGAGCACATTTTACATTTCTTCAGGGGGAAAAACAGGAGTGGAAAGACACTTGAGGGTAATGATTCAAAGTGTGTACATTATGCAATGTAAAAAACAAATGTTTACTTAAGACGGAAAAGAACTCCTGGATGCATATATGATGATTATAATAAGAGTAATAATAATAATTATAATAATAATAATGATAACATGCTTTTGTATTGTTTGTGTATTGTTGATGTATGTTGAAAGAGAAACACTGGCTTCCTGCCAATGTGACTTAACTTTCTAGTGGGTTTGTTTAAAAGTGTATGTGACGTGTAAATAAACAACAACAACAACAATAACAACAACAACAACAACAACAATAATATAATATAATATAATGTAATGTAATGTAATGTAATATAATATAATATAATAATAACGATGATAATAATAATAATAATAACATTAACAACAACAACAACAACAACAACAACAACAACAACAACAACAACAACAACAACAACAACAACAACAACAACAACAACAACAGCAGCAGCAACAACAACAATAATAATAATACAATAATAACAATAATAATAATAATAAATGTGAGTTACTTACCAGCATTTTGTAGGGTTTCAATATTTTGTGGTCTCGTTGCGAGATCTGCGACAGTTTGTACAAATTGTGTCCTTGCCCTCTGGTATTGCTCAAACACTGTAAAACATACTGAATTATTATATAATGTCATTAATTAAATTTCACTGTGTAGCAGTCCACACGTCTCACCTTGTAAAACCTGCCTCTGACTCATATTTACATCAGTTTCTCCGAGTGAAAGAAATAAATGTATGAGAACGACACGCAAGCGGCTCCCATCAGGAAACAGCGTTTGTTGTGGCGTGAACGGTTGTCCTGGCAACAAACCGGAAGTGATACGCACAGCGTTCGTGCAATGTGCTCACCGCTGTCGCTGAAGTGTTCTGCACCGACACGCGCATTTCTGCCCACATCGTTGATATTATGGCATTTAAATGATATGCAGAATGTCCGTGGGTTTAATAATCCCGGCTTTCAACGCGGATTACACGAACAGTCGCTGAATGCGAGATATCGAAGAATAGCAGCTGCACGGAGAACAGCTGTCCCCAGTTTCCAGAGTTACAGGACACACACACACACACACACACACGTGTGTGATATTTAAATGGAACTCAATGACGTGGCTGTGTGTGCTTTAGAAACTTACAAGAGTTTTATTATTTTTATGTTCGTGAGATAGACTTTTCATTATAAATATATTGAATATTGATGTGTTATACAAGAAACAACTGGTCAACAAATAAGTTTTAATCCCATGATGTTATTTTAAAGGCTGACCCTTAGGCTGACATTAATGCCACATCATATGGATGTTTAAGCTCAACAATTATCTTTATTTAAAGGTTTAAGCATATGCTTTTCATCCACTTTCTGTTCCCCAAAACCTCACTTATGAACTTTATAAAACTTGACATTGTTATGTGACATATATTAGATTTATGTTGAAAGTTTGCTGTGATCTTTAAAATGGCTTTAACTTAATGTAAATGTAGAAGTGTCTCTCATGAGTTCATTATAAGCTCAACTGGAGGTTCTGAGACTGTTTGATTTATCATGACACCATGTTACAAAGCAAAGTGGGCAGTAATTAAATTTGCATTTAATTGTGATGAAACACTGTAGACAAGATGTGTCATCTACTGTTTCTTTTGTCATTTCTTTTTCTATTTAAAAATGTCAGAGACCTTCTTTGCAAATGGATTTCTTATATTTTGATCAGGAAGGATCCCTCAAAATGTCAAGTTGGGTATTTTATTTTCAATAATTGAAAATAATAAAGACATAAGACAAAATAAACGTTGTAAGCCATTTACTTCCATCACACTCTGAATGAGGATCAGTTTTGTGAGCCAAATAAAACCAGGTTTATATTAACTGCACTATGAACAAAGAGTTATAAATTATTCCTCCAGATTAAAGATCCCTGACCGAGCTGAGGAACTTCCAAATCTATTAATCAAGTCGACAAATGAAGTGTGTAGAATAAATGCAGGAATAATGAATTAAGTTCAAGGCATACCCGCAAACATGCAGAATATTTCTCCATGTGTATTTCAATCTTGTTTTGTTTGCCGACCAGTCTTTGGTTTCTGGAGAATGAATTACTTTGGCTATATGTTTCTTTAAATCATATTGACGAATAACTCCACCATGATCCTCCTAACCTCGATTACATGGCCATTGAGAACAATGCAGAATAGCCAAGACCATAGAGTAGTAATGATAAGAAAACACACACATGCAGATGGATCACAATAGTTTGCTTACAACAGACAACATTGAGCTGACATGTGACATGCAAACTAGTCAAGAATATATAACGCAATATAAAACCATGTAAAATCATCAAATGATTGTGTAATATTTATTCAAAAAGGCTTCTTTGTACTTTCATGTTATGTAGACTTTTTCTGCAAACCTCAAGCGCTTTGCAGAGGGTTCCCGGTAATATATTACAGTAAGCTTTATATATATATATTTTTTATAAGTGAAAATTCTATTTTATGCCTTAAAAATATTTAATTTAGTTGCTATAATTTTGAATAAATTCACTGCTCTGTTTTACGTGCTTTATAAGTTTTTTGATTGATTATTTATATTATAGATTTCTGACATGATAAATTATCTTAATAATAAATGTAAAATAAATTTGAACAGTTTCTACCACTAACATAAATATAAAAACAGTTGTAAAGCAATAGCCTAAAAATAATTTGAAATAATGCAATGGTTGGTCATTTTTATTATAATAAAAAATAATATTTTTTTATTTTATAATATATAAATTTTATATTTATAATAAACGCAAATAGGCCTCGAGAAAGTGTAAAATGTTTTATTTGCAGACGTTTATACTGTGCAACAGTCACAATACAATAGCTGTCAATAGTCTACAATCGACCAATAAGACAAATGAACACTGACGACATCAAAATGTTGTTCCGAATGAACAAAGGAGCGATTCTTGTCTTCTTTGGACAAATGTGTAGAATGAAATAGTCTGAAAATCAATCTTAAAGCTGTATGTGCATGCTATACAAGAAACATGAGCAACTCTTTCTGAGCCCAACCTACACATTAGAGAAAAGTTTTGTAACGAAATTTGCAGAAACATTAAAGAATAAAGATGATTGCGCAGAAAACAACTTCAAACCCTTCTGTGTCCCGTTCAACAATCAGTTCTAATACAGTTTATGTTCATTTACATTATTTTAAAGCCAGCTGAATAAAACAGGAATGGACTTAACCCAAAGACAAAAAAATTTTAAGCTTCAACGAACAATACACGTAAAATACAAGTAACGTTTACATTTCTTTCGGAAAACCTAAAGAAAAAAATATGAAAAAAAAACTTTTTGTGGCTGTTTTAAAATGCCACAACCGACTGATCTGGGTTCAACTCGACCACCAATGGGCCTTCATGGTTATCTTCCACAATTCCAGCAATGCATGGAATGAAGTGCGTCACGTTCACTACGTTAAAACGACAAGTTAATATGGTGATAATAATGAGAAAAGAGAACCTAAATGACACTACGTTGGCATGAAAATAGCTGGGTTATATCTGGCGTTGGCATCCACGTGGAGTCCCTTATCATCCGGAGGACGTGGAGGATCCGTTCAACGCTGTCTTTCGAACTTTGTTGCCGAAGCTGAACTGTCGATTTGGGCTTGTCATCGTGGTTCCGTTGATAGGGTTGGGCAGGTGGGTGTGGGGTGTAGCCTGGCCCCGTGTGCTTGGGTTGGGTGGTGGTGAGGATGTGGATGGAGCCCCGGCGGGACTGCGGGCTTTATCGCTGCAGGCTGAGTCGCTTTCGGAGCGGTTCGTGTTGCTTACGTCATCTTGCGGGTGGCTGACCTTCATCTTTTTACAGCTGGGTCGCACGCTGTATTTCAGGGGCAAAGGTCCGTTCTAGCAACAGAATGCATGGTTGTTTTTTAAGTCATTAAGGTTTCGTTGAAAAGCAATGGATTACTATAAGGTGATTGGACTATTTACAATGATGCCATGTGCAAACTTACTCTTCTCCATGTGTAGATGTAGGCAATGTCCATTAATGTGTAATAATCTTTCAGAGGCTCATCCTCATACATAACTTCAATCTGTAGGGAGCAATCAACAATGTGAAACCTAGCATCCCATAACTGATAGAAACACACTTGTGCTATGCTTTCTAGGAATCTCACATCATTATTTATGAGGGGAAACCCAGCTTAAGGCTTTATTTCCTTTGTCATGAAGAATCCTTTAATGTAAAGGACAATCTGTGAGAATACAATATCTATATCATGAATATTTACCGAGTAAGAGAGGAAGACTTGCAAAGATTGAAATCATAATGGGTGATTCAAATTCATTGTAAAATCAAATCATATTTTCTCATAATTTGAATGTTTTTACAATCATGGTTACAATTGTTAAACAGAATAACCTTCTGCAAATTAATACAGATTAAACTAACCTGAAATGTGGGGGGTATGTCCATTTTGCTTCTTAGAAATTTTCTCAAATGCATCACAGTCATGGCAGCAGGGCACTGCAAGTATCTTTTATTGTGAACCTGTGTGTGTAAAATAATTTAGACATTTTTTGCATTATTCACAAGTTTTAGAATTTTTCCCATCACAAAATGAGTAATTCATTTAGTAACAATGAAATCATTTACCTCTTCTTTTTGCCTGTCATCTGTGGAACTTTGCTGTTGGGCTCTGTACAAGTACAATAGTTGCAAAAAAAAATACACTTTAGCACTACATAGTACAACATTAAAAGAATGTGTTGTGCTGTATATATCACAATCAAATACTGACAACAAATGTTGTGTACCTTTGATCAAAAAACTCAATTGAAAGACTGATAATCTCATCATCTGTGATGATTCTTTTATCCTCGTCGGCAACTTCCCCTCGATCTTCATTGGATCCGTTTGCAGCTTTATGAAAAAAACATTCAAATGAAATAAATGTTAACAAATATAAAGTAAATAAATAAACAGATTAGTTACACTGCAGGCCACATGAATGAATGAATGAATGAAGTATTGTTTAAAAATACCATCAACTGAAGGGTGTTCGGCATAAAAATCTCTCCTACGCTTCATCTCATCTGCACAGAATAAACATTTGCACATTAGTACATTCTCTGAAAATTAAAACAAAAATAATAATCTGTCACAGCGTAACATACTTTTAAAAAGACCCGGGACCAGCTTGTATACAATGTCTTGTAGAGTTTTGTCAGATCTGTGGAGACAAAGCACATAAGAATCACTGTAATGAGGAATTTAACTAATTATAATCATTTTAATTTACAAACAAAAGGTTTGCACAGTAAACAATGTCAAAACAACAAAACAATTAAATATTGTTTCAATATGCGAATAGCAAACCTTATATTGAGAAGTGGTTTTGTTTTGTGGACCTGGACATCACATATTGGACAGTACTTGCTGGTTTCCAGATAGCGGACGATGCACATTTTACAAACTGAGGGTTAGAGAAATAGCTCAGGATTACACATATAAATGTTGCAGGAGGAAATCACAGAAGCTCTCTTCAGTATACTCACATGAGTGTAAGCATTCAATAATTGTGGTTGCATCTATGAAATATCCACCACATAATACACACATCAAATGAGGATTAAGCTCTGTAATCTTGATCCTTGTTGTACGATGCATCTTCATAGGGTTGGATAGATTCTGCAGGAATAGGAATATGGCATAAACAAAGGAGTGTAAAACAGAACATGCTGTTTATAGATATGTATAGGGCGGACTAATATAAAATCCCAATTTAATCAACTTTCAATGTTAAGTGCATTGCACGAGGTGGCAACTGAATTCATAACTCTGTAATATACACACCTATGACTTTACGTCACTAACGGTTTCTATAGCAACTCTAGCAGCATGGCAACCTTCAAAGCACTGAATATGAATATATTCTACTTTCAATGCAGTGAAATATAACACAAACCTCACCAGGTGCAGGATTTTATTCGTGTAAATGCTGAAAATTGTTGTGACGTCGTTCAAAAATTAATGAATTTATGCACGCATAAAAGCCATCTGATCTATTTATCACCCAAGTAGTTTTTTGCTTTTTCTCTAACAGCTTTTCTCCCCATTACAGGTTGAATGCATGGCCTGTATATGCTCCTTGCAGTCAACTTTGACATCATAGCAGTACTTTATACGACACTTATAAACCCATGTTTAATATCATGGAAACAAATATATGACGTCCGAATATATACCCTGGAGATGTGGACAAGGGATGTACATGAAGTTTCGTGAGGATAACCCAGTGCCCACTGAATGTCACATATATATATTATGTATATGTATATATAGTATATGCTGCTGAGAAGCTCGGCATTGAAAAGTCATTTTTGCTCTCTTCAAAAGCAATCTCAAACTATTATTTTAAGACAAACAAACAGCAAATCGAAAACCTTTGTTTTGAAAAACAGTTTTCGTATCAATAACAGAACATTAATCGATTAACCCATACTGTGTGAAGAACAAGCAACCCCATAAGACACATTTGAAACTCAAATCTAAATGGAAATAATGTCGGCCTATGTTCTGCACTTTCAAACCTAAATACTTAGAAAAAAGTTTAATGATTTGGAATTTATTTAGTCCGACAGTCCTCCATAATAAGTCAATCTTAATCGTTTCGCACACAATCCAAATATTGAAGTGTATGGACGGCATGACACAGATCAAATTAAGAGTTGATTCCATGCATTGCTTTGGTTTAACAACCACGTGACAAATTACTAATATTTCATCTTTAACAGCCTCGCTCCTATAAATCAATACCATATTAAACATCCAAAATAGAAGACAGGGCCAATTCCATCATTTCATAGCCCTTAAAATCCCATCTTGCTGCGACCACACCGAGAGATAAGAAAGCATGGGAAATTATTTAACGGGTCGTGGGGAAATTATGAAGTTACTAAATAGAAATATGAATTCTTGCGTATAGTCTTCATTAAATAATGATGAAAACGAGTCAAAATGTCATGAAACAAGTACAGTGCCAAGCGCTAAACTTATTAATATACATGCTATGTATGGATTTTTACAACTTTACATATTCCTAAATATGTAAAATCATTCAGAAATGCGGCTGTTGTCAAAGTCCAAAACGGTCCATTTAACCCTCCCTGCAGTAGCATTGTTCCTATCGATTAAATAAAAGACAAAAAGACAAAACATACATTAAATGATTTGTTTCTGCACAAGTTTATATTGGTAAATCAGCCCACCGAATGTAAAGCCTGTTGTCAGCTTTTGAAAGCTCACCGTGCCCGACGAAACGACCAGGCGACGGTACCATATGCATTTAAGTTAAAAAACCTCCCCAATTAATACCATTTTGCGAAACAACCTCACAATCGTGTCGTAAACACCTTAAAGGTCCCATATGTATAAAATGACAGCGATATCTCACACGAAGACATCAGAAAATCCTTTCGAAAGAAGACTCAGAAAAACAGTCCGCCCGTCGGATGTGCGACTCAACGTCCACGCCAAGATTCATTAATAACTAAATCGTTTCATTTCACCGGGAACGACACAGAAACGCGTTTATAACGATCATTGGACACAACACTAATACGTGACAAAAATTCAAGCGAATAGGAGAAACAATCTTCGATAAAAGAACTAAAATCCACAGGCGTACAGAGAAAGCGTTTCATGACAGAGCCCGCATCCACTCCAACACGTCTCCATTTTAAGCCCAAAGCGCAGATGCGATGAGGAAAACGGGTCGGAACGCCGACATTGGTAAGGGATGATGCCGAAGAACGCGTACCTTACAGCTCGGACGGGAACGGTGAAGCCTGGAGGTGGTCAGACAATGAAACTTACAAGTCGATCAGTAGAAAATGAATACGAGCCAAGCGGCCATCTTGAAAAGGGCTGCAGACGCTGTCAATTGCAATAAGAGAACGGCGGAACGGGGCGCGTTTCAATCAGAAAGAAAGAGAAAACGTCCAGTTCTGGATGCGCGTGGCGGGCTCGGTTTTCGATCCGTTCGGCGCGTTGTTTGTGGACCTCCCGCCGGGCTGATGAGCGTTCTCTCTGCGCTGGCTCTTCCAGTCCTCTCTTTGAAAAACGCTGCGCTGATGGTTCAGTGGAAACTGACACCGTCCCCAAAATGGCTTGTAGTTCGACCGCCCCGTGCGTCACGTGATCCAATTCCTTAAGGGTGGCCCGGGAATATGTGTCGGTGTATTTAGCTCCGTTCGCGTTTGGCACGTAACAAAGAATAACGTGCGCGGAACGCATGCAGAACGAAAGCTTCTATTGGTCAGTGAGGATTTGTTGGAGAAATAATTCACCGTGGACATATATATATATATATATATATATATATATATACATACCTATATAATTATGCATAGCACTATACATTAGTGCGAAGTAAATCACATGTTGGAGCATGACAGATACATGTCTGGTTTTATTTATAATGGGATGCAAAGGGCGGCACAACAGAGGATATTTACTGGGAAAACATCACACAAAGGCATTTTGGTTTCTTTCAAAGTGTTTATTGTACATTCTATAAGAAACGGCACAGCTTAAATGCATATAAAAGAATTGGTGGGGGAACGGCGTCCGGTGATCTGAAGAATGGAACGTTTCTCCGTTAATCCTCGGGATCAAGATTGGGATGCCCTCTCGAGACTCTTCGCCGCGTCCTTCATCTTCCCAACCAAATCCTGAACAATTCAAACAATCCAGTTCATTCAATAAAGAAGCCGGCATGTGTCACATTTGATCAGATTGCAAGGAAATATTCGTGCATTTTTAAGGCCGCTTTCTTTTATCATTGACCATCTCCGTCTGATTAAACAGCACTAATGGACTTCGTTAAGGTCTATATAACGAAATCATAAAACTAAATCTGATCCTTAAACACAATTGTGAATGGTTAAACTGCACACCAAGAGGCCTACAGAGCTGGTTTTCCGAATTTGATTCCTGATGTAATGATCTATTCTGATGGGTTCTAATGGTAGATTTATCTCAAATGTGAGAGATAGAAAACCAACAATAAAATCTAGAAAAAACAATACATTCTTGAGCAGAGGGACCTTGCGTGTCCAAGCTTTCTTGAGATCATTGACAAGATCTTCTCGTGTAGTTCTGGCGTGATCTCTCACCGTTCTAGTGATCATTAAAACTCCACGAGGTGAGATCTTATGGAGCCCCAGATCGAAAGAGGTTGACAGTTGATTTGTTTTTCTTCCATTTGGGAATAATTGCACCAACTGTTTTCACCAAGATGCCTGGCCATAGTTTTGTAGCCCATTCCAGGCCTGAGTGGGTCTACAATCGTGTCACTGAAATCCTTGGAAAGATATTTGGTCATGGCCATGGTGGAGTGTTTTTTTTATACAGGTCTGAAATTATGGAGTGTATGGTTTCCCTTCTAAAGACTTCTTAATATCTCATATATAAAAGACAACTTGTAGCCAGAAATCCTGCTGATTGGTAGGGGATTAAATACATAATTCATCTATTAGAATTCAATAAGTACATAACTTTTAGACATGGATTTACCATCCCTTTTGAAATAGAATAACCATTAGAAATATACATTTATCTTTTAATTGTCAGTGGGCAAACATACAAATTCAACAAGCAATCAAATACGTTTTTCCTTCACTATATCCACAAAATCGATCATTTGATCCGATGGAATCCTTCTTGGTTTTATTTCGGGTCAAGGAAGTGAGTACGTCATGACTATGTAAAACTGATGTGATGATGATGGAGTGCACGAGAATTTTATGACTTGATGACAATTCACCTTTGTGTCACCCCTACGACAAACATAGGCATCTGTGTAATGGTTAGGATAATAAAATTGCGTGTTCTCCATAAGCAGAAACCCAACACTGACTTCAAAGAAAGTTTATATAGTAGCCTGCAATTATTTATTATAATTATTGTAATTATGTTAAGAAACGTTGCAGGCATTCGTTTTGCTTTGAATAATTTTTGTTTGGAGCAGGACAGCTCTTTGTAAAATTACTAACGTCGTAGGAAATTTTGCTCTGTGTGCAAAGTTTTTTTTATCATTGTTAAAGCTGCTTAATAAAAAAGTGAAATCAAAATTTAAAAAATGAAAAGCCTGCAGAGAGTTTTGCTCTTTACGTTTTAGTTAATTTTTCCACATGTTAACAATGATAGATGGAATGTTCAAGGATAAAGCAAACTTTATTTAAAATAAGTACCTGAAGTTGTTCCATGGTGCAATTAAAATTTATTTCAGAGGCAGTGCCATCCGTCTGTAAACATAACCAAAGTTTATTTCAACTTATGAAATAAGAAAACAGCATTGTGTAAATACACTCTAAAATGGCATACCTCGGTGTTTAAAGAAATTAAGTAGGATGGTTGATTGACTTTATGTAGGTGACTATCCTGTCAAGAGAAACAACGATAATGATGAATAAATGAAGTTTAAGAAATGCGAACTAAACTGAAGTAACCACATACCTTAATGCAATAACCAAGGCGCCATGAAGCATCAGTTATATGGGGAGGGCATCTGTCAATGCTAAGAGACAAAGAAGACAAAATATCTCTTTATATATATATATAAACTTTATCTCTACTCATGTACATCACGTTTTTTTTGCGTGATTTATAAAAACTCAACAAGTTTATTTAACAGACATGATTTCATACTACATAGATGTATAAAAATGCATCACCTTGATAACAAAGACTCCAAACTTCTTTTGTGTTTCTAAAAAATAAGACAATAAATATAAACCGCAATTTGTTCTTGGGAGAAGAGGCACGTGAAACATACTATAAAATATATTATACCTGGTATATGGAATAAAATATCTCCACTCTTTCACTGTTAAATCTGGCATCTTCAAGGACGAGCTACAGTAAATGACGAGTACAGAACATTTGAATAATGTCATTTTGAGTTAGATTCAAGCAGAATTAGATTATGAGCTACAGTGAGCGACCAGGACAGGGACTTTGGACCATTTTACCTAATTGTTGATTTATCTGCGTTTTGTTTGACTCTTCCAGAATGAAGGTCGCTGCCGCAGTATGGCAGTGTTTCAGGACACTTTGATCGACGTGCTTCATTTCTGGATGATCTGTGAGAGATTGAGAGAGAGAGAGAGAGAGAGAGAGAGAGAGAGAGAGAGAGAGAGAGAGAGAGAGAGAGAGAGAGAGAGACAGAGAGAGAGAGAAGAGAGTAGAGAGAGAGAGAGAGAGAGAGAGAGAGAGAGACAGAGAGAGAGAGAAGAGAGTAGAGAGAGAGAGAGGAGAGAGAGAGAGAGAGAGAGAGAGAGTAGAGAGAGAGTAGAGAGAAGAGAGAGAGAGAGAGAGAGAGTAGAGAGAGAGAGTAGAGAGAGAGAGAGAGTAGAGAGAGAGAGAGAGTAGAGGAGAGAGAGAGAGTAGAGAGAGAGAGTAAGAGAGAGAGAGAGAGAGAGAGAGAGTGAGAGAGAGAGAGAGAGAGTGAGAGAGAGAGAGAGAGAGAGAGAGAGAGAGAGAGAGAGAGAGAGAGACCGCGACGTGTGATTAGAGGAGAGAGAGAGAGAGACGCGACGTGTGAGTAGAGAGAGAGAGAGAGAGAGTAAGAGAGAGAGAGAGACGCGACGTGTGAGTAGAGAGAGAGAGAGAGAGAGTAAGAGAGAGAGAGAGAGAGACGCGACGTGTGAGTAGAGAGAGAGAGAGAGAGAGAGAGAGAGAGACGCGACGTGTGAGTAGAGAGAGAGAGAGAGAGAGAGAGAGCGATGTAAAGCAGACATAGAGCGCCATTCAATAATTATTTTCATAACCGATCTACACATGAACACCTTTATTAACCAATAATGATGATTTATTGTATCTATATATTCTGCTTTAGGGGAAATATTTTAAATATCAGTACATCGATGCATCCCATGATAGCATAGCCATCACAGCAAAGCAGATTGTTAATGTACACGCGCGAGTGTGTCGTCATACTTGGCGCACAACAAACAAGAATGACGTAAAAGCGTTAAATATCGTCAGAATAAATCCCTCGCGACGCGATACAGAACACTGGTCGACTTCCTCTAGCAGCGCAAAGCACCGGAAGTAAAGAGCACAAAGGAAAGCCGAGACATGTTACCCAGAAGCGTGTCGTGTGCAGATGACATCAGACTGTCGAATGTGATCTCTGTGAATGTACTGAAGGATCTGAGGTCGAACACATCTGCCAGGGTTTGAAGACCCTTCGTTACTGAGTCCGACAACTCCATCTTGATCTTGAGTCACATGAGAGAGTCAGCTGATCTCAGAGCTGCTGAAACCCGACTGATGCTTCATGTGCTTTTGTGCATTTACTTATCAAAAAAATATATAAAAAATACTTTATTTAAAGCTTCTGCACTGTTTATGTCTTGCTTGTGTTTTTATGTTTCAATATGAATATTAATCATCCAGATACAGAAAACAACATTACTGATGTTCATTTATAAGAGGGATTTAATGAATGCAGATGATACTTCTTTGTGGTTTAAATGTCAAATATTCTGCCAAAATAAAGCAAAGGCTTGATGCACAGATTACAATATTTGATGATTTGGGAAAATTGTTCACATTCTGATATTTATAGAACATGAAATTGAAGTGAAATAGGATTGAGAAATTATTAACTTCAATATTTTGTATTGTCACATGTCAATACATCTAACTGTGTTTTTTACCTTCTTCATCCCAAAGGCATTAAATAAATTAACTGGAACATCTATCAACGGTCAATTAACTAAAAATGGGTTTTGGTTCCATAATGTTCTTTATACCAGAATACATCAAATGTGAGTTAAAAACTTTTCTTTTAATGAACCGAGAAAAACATGAAAACGTTTACAATAGACAATAATATAAATTATGACCGAAAATGATGGACATGCAGGTATAAATAAAATAAAGTCCTGTAATCGATTGTTAAAGAACTGATTAAAATACATAATATAAATTTACATGCATTCTGTTGATTTTCATGTTCTTTTAGAATTGTGAAGCATGTCATGATTTTTAGTTATTTGGGGTTCAGGTTTCAGTCTCTGTGTAATGAATCACAGGGTTAGGAAAATAATCGTTTTAGTGTTCTAAAAAAATCATTTTTGCATTGTTTTAC
>CM065676.1:7097164-7107164 GCA_033220385.1 Triplophysa yarkandensis | reverse complement strand
ATTCAGACGATTGTGCAAAAACACTTCAGCAGATTCAGCTGACGCATCTTTCATACAGACAACACAACACTTCACAAGATTTAAAGCTTGTATTCACAGACACACACACACACGCACGCACGCACGCACGCACGCACGCACGCACACACACACACACACACACACACACACACACACACACGAGCAGAGAGTAAAACACAGAACACAAGAAATATTCTTATTAACTCTGTAAATGTCAATGGCTTTTAAACTTCACTGATGGAGGAACATTGACTTCTTCACATGAACCATGAGCTTCTCAGATCATTCTGATGTTTTCTGCTTGGAAAGACACAATATTTTGCTTGTGATCAGAACAAAGCAAACGCTGAGGTTTGTAAAGATTATTATTGTCATTTCCATTCATTTCATACAGACAGTGAATTACTCTTGACAAACAAGTGTCTACTCATAAACCCCAAATCAAGAACTGCTGGAAAATATCACTGAAAGTTTAGATATTGAGTAATAATCGTACAGTGTTCCAGACGCTTAATTTTCCTCTTTGGTGGTCGTGTGTGAAGATTATTAGACCTCACAAATACTTTCAGTCTTTCTATGTAAATATATGAAGAACATCTTCCTGATGGCGGTGATGTTTACACGGGCAAATCGCCCAACAGATCAAAGACACGCTTATACATTCACATTATGACAAAAATGGTCAAAAAGCACACGGCCTGACAGTCTGACCAGCGCTACACTCCACCATATACGGTCAAATAACACACGCTCGTGTATTTCTGGAAAAGTCCGCCTCATTTCATCTGTTCATCTGTTTTTTGGCTTCTGCGGTTTATCCAGAACTATGAAAACTGTCTCTAAACATTCTCAATGTGAAGATAATAGCAAGTCATGTAGTTAATGAACAGAACATATGTATATCAAATAAATCCTACACACTCGACCTTGTGTCCTGTAATAAGAGCAATGAAAAATAGAACAAAAATATCTAATACAAGTTTTATGGACTTTAATAAAACAAACAGTCAAAATCATTTACATTATAACTATATAAAACAACAAGTATGAGATAAAACCCTCTCCTTTACTGGAAAAGGAAAATTAATCATCATTTCCTATAAACGTTCATTTATCTGTGATATTAGTGTGCGTGTGTTATTAAAGAGAGTTTCTATTTTCTTAGTCAGAGCTAAGACTTGACAGTAATGTATTAAAGTAAAGAGAAAAACCCATCACACCGCAGACAGCATTCTATTATTCTCCGCTAGAAACCAGTGGAACACACAATAGTTCAAGATAGTTCAAGAAATGTCTTATACACTGGGAGTCAGTGGGAGTCAATGTTGTTCAGGTCTCAACATTCTGATGAATATCTTTTTTGTGGTCTGCATAATGCAGTCATAAATGTGTGAAAAGACATGATGAATAAAAGATATGGTAGTTATGCTCTGAGAATTCACGACGGAATAACAGACCGGACAAGATTTCTACAGTAAATCTTTTAGAATGTCAGTTCATGAAACGTAAAGAAGAATGTTTAGTGTGTTTGTGTCCTTGTAAGACTCGTATTAAAAGAATGAAGACTTTTCTCATCATTATGATAAAAAGATGATGGAATGAGTTGGAAATGAAATCTGAGCGGATCCTAAGACGACTTGTGTTTATAAATTATTCTTTTATGGCAAACACACTTCGCAGTGAATAATTCAATATTGATCAGAATGTTGTCTTCAATTCCAACTTTTTAGTTTTCTCGTAAACTCTAAAGTTGAAACCGAGTCCGAACCTTACAGATAAAAGCTCACATGTTGGGTCAGTCGTGTTCTGTAGGTTAGAGAGTTAGAGTATTCAGAAGGTTGTTGGTGTGAATCTCAGTGTGAACTGAAGTGTTCTTGAAGACTTCTTACTCCTGTTTACTCTACAGTGATAGATGTCCACTGTATAATACTGTAAATGTAAATATAAACATGTTTGGTGTAAGGGCGGCACTAGCAGAAGAATAGTCTCCTTCATTCCCAGCATATAATAAACGACACCATTACTCCAAACACAGAAGCTCTGTGTCCCAGTTTCAGCAGGAGTGCTCAGTCGGCATCTCTACACAAGCTCAAACTTCTCCTGTATCTGAACCTTAATGTGCTGACACCAATTGAACAAGCAGGTGCTTTACCTTTAGGTATATGAATGAATCAACCTGCCTCACTATCTGAAACATACACATTCTTTACATTAACATTGAGATATGCTTCAAAGATTACCAGATTGTACTGAATGTTAGTTTTAAAAAAATATTTATTTTAAAACTGTCAAATGATCAGTATAAAACTGCTATATCAGACGGATCACGTAACTGTTTAACAGGATTGTAACCTGTATGACTTATAATGTAAATGACGTATAATGTGAGCCTACAATCATTATATATTATAATGTTACAAAAGAACTGTTATTCTAACCATCACAGTTCTCAAAACAGATTATATAAACTTGCCATCTCATAAAATAGTTATGAACTACAATAAGAATAACTGTAATAGAATATAAAGTCATAAAGCACATGAAATGAAATACAAAATAAAAATTCAATTCTTATAATATTAAACAATAATCATGTAAATTTAAATGCTTTAAATTAATGTAAATTACGTGTTATTTTACATATTAAAAATGAAATTTTACAATGAAATATAAATTTAGAAACCTAAAAAGGTTTTAATTGCAAACCATTTTTGTTTAAAAGAATCAAATATTTCTTAGAACAAGACACATTTACTTGAAGGAAAGTAATATTTTGTCTCAATTTACTATATAAAATATAAGAATGAATTTAGGTTAAAACATGTATAACAAGCCACAAATAATGTTCTTAAATTTAATCTTCTTTTAAGATACCTACTGATCCAGTATTATTTTTCTTACCATTGATGTAAGAAATATTATATTTGTATATAATTCTGACAAACACAGAATTACTTATCATTATTAATTATGATATCTATTCATCACAGTTCTATCCTTTTAAATAGCAATAATGATCAAAAGTAAGCTTGCTTGTATTATGTTTTCAATGCATGATTTTGTCATTAAAATCTGTTTGACTATACGTTTAAAAAACGACTTCACAAAGAAGAAATGAAATGTCAGTCATGTCAGTAAAAATGACACATGTCTCTGAAGACAGATCAAGCGTGTCTCTATCGCTGAATAACTGCTTTAGTCACACATATATTCATCTTAAAGATCTCACAGACGAGGAACAGAGCGGCTGAAGGTGAGAGAAGGACAGTACGGCTCTTCTTTATGCTGTCAGAAGCACAAAATGAGCTTGTGTGTTCGGTGACGGATGATGCGAGCACAGCGAGATGACCGTCATGAAACAGACAGACAAAGGTCAATGTTGAGCGTTTAACACGACGTGACTGTGGTCAACACCAAACGCCGCTCACAGACTCTTTCACTGCTTTAATCGGACGTTTGGAGAAGAGAACAAATATTCAAAAGCATTTGAATAAAAGAACATGTAAACATGTTGAATAAGATTAGTGAAGAGTGTGAAACACGATGACTCAACATGTGTTTATGAACAGGACCGCTCGTCCCACAGGACGCTGAGCATTTCAGTGCCACCATACATCATACAAGAGATCCTCATATACATTACACAACTCAAATTGACCCACTTACTGTCTCCAGAGATATATCTCACACGCGTCACATGACACGTTATTAAAAGATTTAAAAAGGAAACCACAAGACTGTGTTTATTCTCTCTCTCCGGAGTGAATGTTACAAAAATGCTTAACAAACACTTTCACGACCTGAACTACATCTTTTCCTTTCTTTTCTAGTTCAGTGAGTCCAACACAAACACACCAACACACAAGTAATTCATTCAATGTTACAGGTTCACGAAATACCTTGTTAATAAGAAAAACTGTAGTTTTTTATTTTAAATAAATGTAGATTATAGAGGTAAAATAATCTACATTTGTGTGCATTTATTGAGAAATGCTGAAATTATATTGAGATCTTTAATAATATTGACTCAAGACATTGTTGATGTGTCTTCTGAAACTCCAATGAAGATATATGTGAGATTTCTGAGCAATATGTGAGAGACTCAAACTCTTCATATAGTCTCATATATGTCTAAGAAATGTTGAGGTCTCACACGTGATGTTTCTATTTTATGTTAGCTGTTGTACTGACTGTGATCCAACGCACAAATCTGCTTTAGATCTCAGAATAATTTAAGAGCATTCACATGGACATGCGTTGAAAAGGACATCATGATGCCTGGAAAAAAGAAATAATCTATCTGACACGCTTTGTAATGTTTAAGTAATGCATCTAATAAACCCTGGAACAAACAAGCAGACATGACGGGTGAAAATTAGAAAGACAGTCAAATAAAGCAAGTGCCGGATCCAATAAGATATCAGTGACATCACTTGGGTGCTTTAGTGGAACTCCATCAATACTCCAGCTTTAATCTTCAGGTCAGCTCAACTAATGGAGGTCAAACAGGTTAATAAAAGCTTTGAACTGTGAATGAAAACTTGGCTGGTAAAGTATGAGATAGAACCGAGAAACAATTAGAAAAATGTCAGAACCAAAAGCACCTGCTCGCACATTAAATTCATTTCAGTGACCATGAAAACAAAAGACTTAATTTATTTAACAGAGCAAAGGTGACTCATAACTCACATCACACATCTTATGTATCTCCATTATCTCTCCAAGACCTTTACAACTGAGCTGAAATCTCGTCTGAATCTCAACTATTTCTCCTGAGAAATAAGTGTTAGAAATCTCACTTGTCTCCATTTCAAAGGAGATCTCAATAAAGTCTCGAACTGAGCTTAGATTAGTCTGCAATCAAAAGTTTATCTTTTCAAAGACATGATATGAACCCAAATCCAGAGGATTTTATATATTCTACAATCATTTACACCTCCAAACTCTTTGTGTGTTTCAACAATAGAACCAATTCTAAGAGAAACAGCCAAAGAAATCTCCTGAGATTTGAAAGAGCAAACCCAACATCTACAGGGCTTGCACATCTGTAGGATCCTCCACCGGCGGGACCTGTGGATGTTCTCATAAACATCATGAGCGATGATGCCGAAAACAGGCCAGCGCTCATAACATGATTTATGACACCAACTACAAACGCTGCTCGCGCATAAGAAAAAATAATAACACCTACAGGCCACACATACATATGTGAAGACCAAACTGGTCTAGAGCTGGCACACTGTTCTGTGAATAGTCCCACTGAGTGGACTGAGATATTAATAGATAAGTTAATAAGAAACGGAACAACGCCTGGACTACAACAACAGCGTTAAACTTAGCTCCTCAAATCTTTCTTCAGATGAGATCTATAAAACTGTGCCGATCAACCAGATGCTATAGAAGATGTATATAATTATACTTTCTAATTCAGTGATCTGACAGATATTACAGTCCTGCTTGTTTTTCTATAAGACTAAATCTTATGAGAATGCATTTCTGATGTCGGACATCCAAAAGTGAAATAATGTGACTTTAGCTTTAATAAAAAGACATTTATTTATGAAATGTAGTGGAGTTTGGTATATGCTTTGTAATGAAGTGAAATAAATATACTCATATTTAAGAGTAAAACTACTTTAGTATAGTGCACAACTCATAATCTTAATCTTGTATTTACATTCGGATTCTTTTCTCTCTTAAACTTTATATTTCATTTTCTCATTTAAATCCAGATGACAGTCTTTGTCATATGAGAGATGAGTTCAGCGTTACTTTAAATCATTGCAGTATAGAGCGGGCACCCATTTCAATTACACCCCATGATGAGCCGCCCACTGCCAAAACACCCGTCCCGTCAAGATTAATGAAACCAATGCTGCCAAAATAGGTCACTGTACCGGTAAGAGCGGATGAAGAGAGGGCGTTTCAGGTACAGAAGATGAGATGAGGTGAGCTTGGACGATAGCATCAACATTCATTCATCCTCAACACCATTAAAGAGATCCGCGGAACGCGAAGGAAGATATTTTGAGAAATGTTTAAATGGTTTATGTTACACATTGTGTTTTCACGTGGTTTGGTTATTGACATTTTTCAAAATATCTCCTGCTGTTTTCTGCAGATACAGTTGGAAGTCACGACAGTAAAGGGCAACATAAAGAAGCGCGACAGCTCTTGACATCAGTCAGCATCAGTCAAACACACAGCAGGAGAGCGCCTGAGTCAGCACTGGATTCTGATCTATGATGTGATGTGGCGGCTGATGAATGGAACACATTCATGTCTGGAGGTGAGAATTCAAAGACGCTGTAGCCCTAAGAAGCTCTTCTTTATGCACTACAATCTCTTTCTTGTGTTTTGAGTTGTTTTACAAATATTACTGATGATAAAAAAGCATGCCGCTTCATCATGCAGAAGTGTTTTGTTTGTGATGTATTTATTAGAATGGATGGATGTAGTTTAGAAAACAAAAGAAATAGATTCTTTTACTCAAATCTCATTTAGGCAATCATTTCTCAAAATCCGTGATCAAAGCCAAAGATTTCCAAGTAAACATTTAGGATCCAGATCTCTCCGTCGGAACATTCTTTAATAGTTCTGCACTCTTCTGCAATGTAATCAAATGTCTAATATGTGTTTAATTTTTCCCACTGAGACTAAACCAATCCTGTCTGAGAAGACAGAGAAACCCACAAGCCAAAGGTTTTTATACTTAGCCTCAGAAGAGTTATTTAAGTCATTAAAAGATGATTATGAAAACCAAAGCATGTTCTGTGAGATCACATCAGTGTCAGACATCACATGAAGTCACGGGACTGTAGGAGATATATGACCCGTGTGCGGGTAAATCCATATAGATCCAGCAGGACATTAGAATGGATTCATGGAATTGGGATTGGATTACATCTGTGAGACGCATAGAGTCATGGGTGAGTCTTCATCTGTTAGCTGTTGAGTTCGAGATCAGACTCTTCAATGTCAATTGAGTCTCAGCTTGATACAACATTACCATTCTGCATCTTCTGAATATTAAAATGTCTAAATATAACTTGATTAAATAACACAAAACACCTGCGATCTGTTTCCTTTATAGTGATCGCATCACACATCGTTTTAATATTTCTAAATCAAAGGTGCCACTGTAAATAAAGACGTATCTGAAGTATCTCAGCGTTCGGAAATGAAATGTGTGACCCTGTGTTTTTATTTTTGATGAGTGTTCGTCATATCAAATAAATATGAAGAACTCCTGATTCATAAAGTTTAGATGATGTTTTTTTCCATCAAAGACGCACGGACTTTGAATCATGTACAGAAAGAATTCATAACCTGTCTGATGCTTACATTCAACATCACAGAAAAGCCCAATGAAGTACTGTAAAAATATACACTAAAATAAAGTTATTATTGTTAAACAACATTTATCAAATGAAATATTTTCTCATGTGTGTATATACGTAACATAACTTTAATATATACTGCCATCAACAGATACAAGGATGTAACAGCAGGTTAGTAGCATAAACGAACCCTTTTGTTACAGAATCAGGTCAAGTTCACCGAAACAAAAAAACTGTGTAACTCATCAGATCAGTGTGTATTTTCTGTCTGTGTGTGTGTGAGAGATATGAAATACTGAATATCTGAACATGTGTGTATTATCAAAGATGACATTTCTGAAGAATTTTTACTCTCAAGTACATTTTTAAATATTGAGTACTTGAGTTACTTTTGATAAAAGTTTACTTTCCTACATCACAAAGCATACATTAAACGTTGTCCTTCACTATATCTCATAAATAAATGTCTATTTACCTTTTTACTTCAAAAAGGTAGAAAAGTACTTGATTTTAAATGTATATTCTATATTAAAGGTAAAAACCATAAATTATTATACTTAAAGGAGTAAAACATATGACATGCTTTATAATGAAGTGCTGTGATTTTTTCACTGAACAAAATAACAGAGACAATATTGTAGATCTGTGTGAAACACAAAGCTGGTATCTTTCTCCAAGCTTAAACTCTCATGTTCTATCTGCTGCTACAGAAGAGATCACACAAACACACACTTGTGAATGTTATTTTACGCCGTTATGGGATGATAACTTCCGTAAATTAACTGTGTGTGTGCGTGCTGGATTTGATGCTTTCTTCTGGATCAGATGTGATTGTTCTCACCCATCAAACATATGAACACACACATTAAATTTATTTATAATCCTCATCATCTTTATGTCTTAATAGAGTCTCATCCACATATAAATACTACTTCACACTGTTTGTGAAAATAAAGATAATCACCTACGGTACAAGAAACAAAACAAGGTGACAATAAAAATAATTTACAAATAGGAATATTGTTGATTGTCTTAATTGGTTTATCTTGACAGCATTATAATAAGTTTAATAAGTTTAGAAGTAACATATTTATCAAACCCAATTATTAAAGTGAACCGTTTACTATCATATGCATACATATAGTCTATGTTTATTTCTCACTCTTGCTTCATTTGTATCTTTTTAAATTCTTTGTTAAGAAACATCAAGTCTCAGACGGAATTAAACAGAACTGAGAGTTTTATTACATCATATGATCTATGACAGCTCAACTCTTTCTTATGGACAGATTTAAGATGACTTGAGCTGTTTAATATTCTGAACATGATCATTTATATTCTGATCATTTGTTGTGTTTGGTTGTGGCACTGTGTGTTCAAACATTCGACTCTTTATGAATGTGACACGTCTGATTCAGAGATCAAAAGCACAACACACACACACACGCACAATAACACACAATTGATCACAACTCACTGCGGCAATCATAATCGAATTCTTCCTTATATCCTGCTGTGGACAAATGACAAACATCAACATTATAACTTTATTTATTAATAACATTAAATATTAACACGACACCCAGATCATCATGATATTTCATGCAGACTTCAGTCATGAGCATCACACAACCATCTACACAAACTCACATACAACAGATGTACACTAACCCTGACATCTCATCCGTCTTCATTTGATCCAGAAACATCGGCTCGTCTTTAATCTCAGTGAACGAGTGTCACGCATTAACACCTGACCATCACACTTCTCAGAGTAAATCTCATGATATAAGGATTGATGAGAAGAGATGAAGACAGATTTCATCCGCTGAGCTGTCATTTATTTCATAAAAGCCTCTGAACTCAATCACACAATTCAATCAATTATAAAACACAGAACTTTACATTTGTGTTTATTAAGGGTTTATGATGATTATTAACATACAGCTGTATTTTTAAAGGTTATATCATTTTTGATAAAATAATCTGTTAATTGAATCAATGTAGAAATGAATTCTGTTTGTATATCATGATAGAGGCTCATCGCCATCACACAAAAATGTGATGTTTGTCTATGATAATACTCTCATAAATATATTTTGTCTTGTGTTTTCTTTGTGAGACTTCATGTTCAGCAAACATCTCACAAGAAGTATTTTTAAATTGTTACAATGAAGCTTGGATTCTTCTGTAAATCTTATTTCTTTATCTCTGCCTTTGTTTTGTGTTTCTCAGAGCGTTTGATTTAGAATAAATTCATTGTGACAGAATTCTTCATTTAAAATCTTTTCTGTCTAAGACTTGAATGAGGTTGTGTGTTTGCTTCTAATTGAAGCTTTTATTCTTAAGAGCACAGCGTGTCAAAGTCAGTCTCAGTCACGCTTGCCGGAAGCGACGTCTGAGTTTCTACAAAACAAACTAACACCATCATGTTCTCATTTCATCTGTCATTGGTTTCATCACGATTTTATGCCTGAGATGTGACGCTTTAATATTTAGCATTCTGTGTGGAAGACGGTAAATAAAGAAGGACAAACGGGAGACTGTGTTTGACCCAAAACAAAGCAAGATAATAAGCACCAACCGTGTCCTTCTGAATCTTTATTTCTTTATTTTCTTTATGAATTTCCTGACGGGAT
>CM065676.1:7079664-7092164 GCA_033220385.1 Triplophysa yarkandensis | reverse complement strand
TTTGTCAGCATAAATCAACTCGAAACTCTATTAGAGACACAAGTGTGTGGAGTCCTGCTGTGAAATCATTCAGTAGTATTCGGTCAATGGCTCTGGTCCAGAATCTGCTGTAATACACAACATCCAGGCATTCAGCATGCATCTGAGACTGTTGTGCACATTCTGAACCATTCGAGTTATTCAACATAACACAACATAACACAACATAACACAACATAACACAACATAACACAACATAACACAACATAACACAACATAACACAACATAACACAACATAACACAACATAACACAACATAACGCAACATAACACAACACAACATAACACAACATAACACAACATAACACAACATAACAAATCAAATGCTGTTGTCTTTCAGAAAGAAGTGTGTGGAAAGAATTCCATTTGATCTAAAATGACTTTTGGTGCAAACTTTCATTTTGCATTTTTAAGGAAGTCATGGTTAAGAAACTAAGAATAATTTTTTCTATTATTAATACATTTAGTCAATTTGTTTTTTTAAGAACATTATTCGAACATTATACATTATAAAATTTAATCAGGACGTGAATTGAATGCATTTGAGTTCATCTGTCAAGCAAATCATTTTATTTGTGATGTCTAATTTTTATAAAGATGATATTTCGTTTATGTTTATCAAATTCTGTTTATGACACAAACCCATGGAAAATGTTCTGGTTTATAAACTACAGGAGAGATTGATTTTCGAATACTTCATGTTCACTGTCAGAGCTTTTTTAAATCATTGTTATATGAAAAGATGGTAAAGAGATCTCCAAACATCTTAAACTAAATAAAGATGGAAAGTGTTGCCATTGCAATGGAGTAAAATAATAAAGTGAATAAAATACCAGCTATAATCTGCTGACGGGTCAGAGAAACATGTCATGTCCATCACATGTCGGGTGTTTGGCTGTCTCTGTCATTATAAATGAAACCAGCGCTGTCCCAGCATGCAGTAATGGAGCGTATCTCCAGGACTAACTCCCAGACCTTATTAGTCGCCAACTGTGACTGGTTAGTCCTTATTAACTGAAGCCATGACAGCGGTTAAGTCACCAGAGGAAGATGATTTCCCAACACACTTTATCCACTGTCACGCTATATGGACCACTGGACCTATACATAATGAAAGAAACAGCTCTGCCATTGGTGGAGACAGGTGAAATTTTTTCAACCAATCACAATAGACTTCAGTTTCTACTCACCCATGTGTAAAAATAAGTATAGATTGTAGAAGTCAAATAATCTGGATTTGAGAAAATCCAATGAGAAAATTTGATTTTGAATCTGGGCTTAGATATTCTAGAGATCTCTTCTAAAACTCTAATGAAGACCCGTGTAAGATTCTCAAGAGAAGAGACCGAGATGAGACTTAAGCACTCTTTATTTAATCTCAATCATTTCTTGTAAACATACTGTACATGTAATACAAGAGAGATCACATCTGTGATTTATTTTCTTACAGATATTAAGCTAATTTCCACACATGTTGAGTTAAAAACGAAATGTTTTCTACTGAGACTGAATGGCACTTGCTGGATTAAAATGTGCAAAATAAAATTATAAGAAATATTTGGTATTTAATCCTGTATTTAATTTTAAGAGTTTTTTATTCATTCACATTTCAATTGAACACCTAAAAACTCATCTTTTCCGGCTACATCTAACTCACTAACTCACTTCTTTTCTAACCTACTCACTCTATCAAAAAATAAATAAATAAAAAAAATAAAATATAAAATTTATATATATACTTTTTGTAACTTCTCTCTCTGTGTAACTTGGTAACATTGTTGTAGCACTTGTTCACCTATTGTTGTATCGGCTATTTACCGCTTCATTGTCTCCTCGACTATTGTAAGTCGCTTTGGATAAAAGCGTCTGCTAAATGACTAAATGTAAATGTAAATGTAATTGCGGTTTTACATTTAACTTTTTAAACACAGTGGACCGCCTCTTTAATGTTTGATGAAAGATTGAATTCTTTCTGGCTCCTCTGTAGAAGAATGTCATGAGAAATAATGAGCATTCGTCCGTTGAAGTGAAAGAACAATTAAAAAGTGCATTTCAAAGCATTTAAGCTGGATCTATTTAGAGCTGTGCTCTGTTAACTGGCATTAAACTGCTCTTTACGATGAAAGCAGAAGAACTCCGATGGGTTCCTGTGAAGTTCAAAGCCACCAGTGGCTCAAGCGAGAGCATCCTGACTCTCCAGAGCTCTCATCCATTCTTTCATTCACCTGTAACTCAATTTCTTTGGGTCTGGTCTTCACATAGGAGTTTGTTCTTTTGACAGGTTTAGAAGCAGAACTGAAGAGAACATTTCTTTTAAAGATGGAAATCAAGATATCAGTCTTATATCTACTGATGATATCAGCGACCTGACATCTTCTCAATATGACATTATGATGAGATTTCATCGTGTAAAAGAGTGTTTGTGTGTCCCTGAGTTGGTTAATTGTGTGGGCTTGTTTGTGTATGTGTGTACGTGTGTGCGTTTGTGTGCTCATGCGTGGATTCGCGCTTGTGCACATTTGTGTGTTAACTATCCTTTGTGTCTGTTTGTGTCTCAACGTGTGTTCCTGTGTTTGTTTGTGTGGACAGTATGTGTGTGTGTGTGTGTGTGTGTGTGTGTGTGTGTGTGTGTGTGTGCCCGTGCGTGTGTGTGCCCGTGCGTGCATGCATGCACATGCATACATACGTGTGTGTGTGTGTGTCAGTGTTTATAGTGGTCGCATGGCAGCTGTTTCTGAGCAACAGAAGTTATTGGAGTTCAACATGTGAAGACACATGAATGAGACACAAACGAATGCCTTAATTCATCTCTTATCTATCATCACTTATCATAGATACACACACACACACACACACACACACACACACACACACACACACACACACACACACACACACACACACACACACACACACACACACACACACACACACACACACACACACACACACACACACCCACACAAACACGCACACACCCACACCCATACAAACACAGACACACACACACACACACACACACACACACACACACACACACACACACACACACACACACACACACACACACACACACACACACACACACACACACACGCACGCACGCAAACACACTCACAGACAGACAGACAGACAGACAGACAGACAGACAGACAGACAGACAGACACACACACACACACACACACACACACACACACACACACACACACACACACACACACTTGAATACTTGCAAAAGATTCAATAATCCCATTCACCTGTGGAAGCTGTTTTGTCTGATCCATACACTCACAAACACTCATGTAAAGGTCCTCACAGATCCGGTGGGACACACACTGCTTGAGGACTCATTAACTGTAATGATGTCCGAATGTTGTGTAGATTATAATAAAGCCCCGAGCCCTGTTCATTTTCACAGCTAATACAAAAATGAACCTTCCATGACTGTAATGAAGCCATCAATCAAACCAGCAATAAAAACAACACAAGTGTTCTTTATGACTATACAGTATGAGTACCTTCCGATTCTCTGACCTCATGTTCACCTTTAACATCTCTGCACAGTGAACATTATCTGAAACTGGGTTTGTGTGTTAGAAAGTTAACAGGTAAATCAGTTTCTCAGACACATGATAGACAGCAGACAGTCTCGGTCAGTCCCTGCTCACCCTCGCCCTCTCTCACAGGGCCCGTCCCACTCACCCTCTCTCTAATCCCATTCACCCTTCCACGCCCTCTCTCGACCTTACTCACTTGCTCAACCTCTCTCACCCTCTCAACCAGCTCACCCTCTCTTGCCCGCCTCACCCCTCTCTCACCCTCTCACCACGCACACCCTCTCTCGCCCTGGTCACATTCACATGCTCAGTGTGTTGGAGGCTGAGAGTACAGTTTGACCGATGGGGCATTCGAACAAAAACTGAAACTGGCAAAGGTCTGTTAAAGGTAAACTGACCCTGCGGCTGACGAACGGTCATCTTCAGTTGTCTCCTGGAGTGTGAAGGTTAATATAATAATGATGTTAGACAATCATTATTTATTCTTACACAACATTTGGTTTTATTTCATATTATCTGCTTAATGCCTAAATGTAAATGTAAAGGATGTAAAACTAGCTGCATCTGTCTTAAAGTGATAGTTTACCCAAAAATACATCAAAATGTATTTAACTTTGAGTTGTTCATAATCCATATACATGTATTTGTTTTGTTGAACACAGACAAAATCCTTGGAAGAATGCTTTTAACGGAACACTTGTTAGACCGCACTGACAACCATAGTAGTCAATTCTTCATGGTAGTCTAGTTCCTACAAAGTCTGTAAAGAACCTTTATAAAAGTTTTGTGCAGTTAAACCCAAATAAGATATTATGAAGGATGTAGGAGAGCAAACAGTTCTTTAGTCATTTAGTTTTTGTTTTTTTAACAAACCATGGCAAATAATGCATGCATGCATTCTTCCAAATATCTTTCTCAGTATTCAACCAAATAAAGACAGATTTGAAACAACTAGAGAGTGATCCATTCATGACAGATATTACATTTTAGTGTAATAGGTTTTTTATAGTTTTTATTTGATGAGCTTTAGAAATTTGGCATCATGGGATAGAAGATTGTCCATCAGATGCTCACTCATTAAACACATGCTCAGGTGTGTTCACCTTCTGTCTTTAAACACACTTCACCTCACATCCGACAGCTGCAAATTTATTTCCCGGGATTCAATATCCCATCACTTCAATAAACAACACGACAATTCTGTCAAGAGTATTTCTATAGAAATGTCTGTCAACTTCATCTAGACTTTTCTTTTCCTTTATAACATGAAGGGAAACATAAAGAGTGTATTTAGTGTGAAATGACACTATTTTTAAAACACTATACATTTTAAAAAGAAGATTCATTCTCCATTCATCTCCTCATGTTGATGATTTAGGACAGAGCTTTTCTCTCTACACCGATGCGTCGGTGGGATGTTTACACGTGAAGCTGTAATGTGTGTATTGTCTAGACACACACACACACACACACACACAAACACACACACACACACACACACACACACACACACACACACACACACACACACACACACACACACACACACACACACACACACACACACACACACACACACACACACACACACACACACACACACACACACACACACACACACACACACACACTGGCAGAACATTAAATTTCATTAATTGATGTCCAAAACATGTTCAATAGACTTCAGTTAGGTTGCTTTAAATAATTCAAAAATAACAGCAAAATACAGCTGACTAAATATTATTAAGAACACCATAGCATGGAAAAAACATACGCTTTGAAAATTAATATTTTAATAATGAGTAATGTCATCCAAAATATATAATTGATTTACAGAAGAAATTAACAAAAATGTTTTGATGTTATAAAAGTATGAGGCAAAAGAGTTTTTAAAAAGAAAATCGTCTGATGGTTTAAGACGTCTGAAGCCAGTTGAATAGTGTCTGTTAATGAGTGTAAATAATGAGATTTCTTCATGGTCAGGAAGGTTTGCTCGGGTCTCTGTGTAATTCTGCTGAGCTGGTCAACGTGTTTGAAGGTGATGGTCAGTCATCCATAGAACACAATTAAATCACTGTTGCTCTTCCTGAATGAACATATGTCCCTGGAGGAGCCGATAAAAGCCTCGAGGAGAGGAAAGAACTTATTGTATACTCTCTGTCTCATCACTGCTGTCTGTTTAAAACACTTTTAAAATCTTGAACACTACAAATCGTGCCTATTTTTATAGTTCTGGACTGCTTCCTAAAGTGATGAAAAATGAATATTCTGTCAGCCTTTACAAACCCTCTTGTCATTTTTAAACCAGCATGACTTTCTTTCTTCTGCAGAACACGAAATGGAAATATTTTCAAGAGAACTTTGTTGTGTGCCAATGTGTGCCAACTTGTTGGGAACTGGCACACATTTACTTGCATTGGTTTTGTGTAACAATGAAGTGTTAGCTCTGTGACGCACAACAAACCTATCTGTTGTACCTTATAGCCTAGTTTTGAAAAACAAACACACAGTGAAGGCCATGTTGTGTGTTTGTGTTTCAGCTTCCGTCTACACAATCATGTTAATGGTGTAATGTCATGAAAATGTGCTGCTGGGGGTCACAGTGGAGCTCTCAGTTTAACGGGATGTTCAAACAAACCAACGGCGGGTTTCCTGACGTCCATGTTTCATTTAAGCGGCACTTTTGATTTTCTTAAACAGAACAGATAGTGATAAAGTGAACATGTAACAGGAAGCTTTGCTTATATAAACAACCAGAGTCAGTGTTTCCTACATGTATACAAATTACAAAAACATCACATGATAAACAAATAGCCGCACAATTTACACAAAAATTCTGCCCTTCGTAGAAGTATTTGAAATTAAAACTAACAAACATTTATGGAGAACAAACTGAACTGCTTAAAGCAGAAAGACGGATCCAGTCTTTAACATTGCTTAATAGAGACAATTGTGAAAGATAAAAGTGTATAGTGAGTTTAAATTAATCCACAAGATGAAATGCATATTAACATATATATATATATTTATATTTATAGGATCCTCAAAACAAAGACAAAGAAGTAGAGAAAGAAGAAGACATGAAAGTGAGACTCAAACTCAGTTAAAACAGTAGAACGGATAGATCCGAGTCCATCCTGCAGCTGTTCTTTATCACAGAAAACTCTCATAAACCCTGAACACAATGAGATTCCTGCACAAACACAAGCCTGAGGACAACACACACACAACTGATGAAACAACATTCATCTTGACACAGAGCGTTCTGGGACACACGCATACATCATTAAAAAACACAAACCTCTCATTTACTGTCGAATCACCACAGATTCATCTACAAGAACTATTTTACTGGATTTGACTTTCTCTTGCGATTATCTGTGAATATAATAAAATGTTACATACACCAGAATAGATTTGAAGGACAGCCGTCACTCAAGGACAAGCTTAAACCCCATAATACCAGTAAATGTGAAACTTATCCGTCCATCAGCAGTCATTCAGTAAAGCGAAACCCTTCACATTTTAAAACCGCTCACAAAAGAACCAGCGCTGGGATTTCTGCCAGCTCGGCGTTAAATCCCGGAATAAAACTAACCTTTCCAGACCAAATTAAGGCTCAGCACCGTCTGTTCCCAAGAGAGACGAACATCATCCGTTCTTTGACAGCCGACTTGGTTTCATTCCCAACTTACTGATGTGGACAAATCCAACAAACACAATGATACACACTTTTATAGATGTTTGCACAAACGCACAGGATTCACTTGAGATAGAAGATAACATTCTTATCTTCACTTTACTGTCTGTCTTCACACAGACAACTAGAGATTCATAATATAATGTTTTACTAGCATCATTCTTCTTTTAACGCCGACTTTCTATACACTAAAACTCTAAGCTCTTATAAAAGAAAGAAAAGAAACCATGTAATCTATGTTTTGTCTGCAAATCTTCTGAAAACAACAAGAGAGACGCCACAGAGACGACATGATGAGCACAAATATTAAAGACGTCAAAACATGAACACTGATGTTAAACAAATCCGGACACCTGGAGACAAAACGAATGTTATAATCAATGAGAATAATCACAACATTCATATCTTTCTTTGCTATAGTTGATATTTAAAAACTGTAACAACCTTGTTAGTATTACTCACAGTATATTTGTTTCAATTTTCCAAGTTTTAAATATAAGGATTTTCCAAATGGGAATTATAACACAATATGCTTTTCCTCGGGGTGTCCTTATCTATAGTTTTAACATTTAGTTCAAACCAAACTTGATTTTAGTTTTAAATTGTTTTTCAAATCAATAAAACACGCATTCATTTAATGTTCTGACATTTAAAAATCTATCACAATGGCCAAGTACACGATAGGATTGGGTTTGTGCGTGTGTGTGTGTGTGTGTGTGTGTGTGTGTACGCGTACGCATGTGTGTTTAATGAACGGTTGGATTGAACTTGGGCTCTGTCTGAGGTCATGTCATGAGGGTTTAGTATTTAAGTGTGTGGGGCTGTGCGAGGACACTACAGATGGGATAAATGTCACTCATGAGAATGGAATGTGTCTGAGCATCTCATTAGAATTATGTGAATGTTTTAGTGACTAAAGGAGGTAACCTGAAATCCTGTTTTTGTGCTCTTGCTTACACAATTGCAGTGAAGTGCTTGAGATGAAGTTTGTGTTGTGTGGGCACAGCTGACAGTCTCTTATCAATCACAGACCTCAGGGACAGAGAACGAGATCACGTGTTGTAAAGAACATCTATAATGAGAGCACTGGTGTACACACATCATCATCTACAGATGAAAGTGTAGGCCGAGGGAGTCAGAGAGCCGTGAGTCTTTGATGCTGAAGCTGGAGGAGAAGTACACGAGGAACACCCTGATGAGATTGACCATAACTCTCAACCGTCTTCTCCTAACCCCTGCAATGCATTCTATATTCTGTATCAGTTTTTTCAATAATATTATTATCTGATAGGTGAACATCAAATACAAAAATGATGAAGATAATTTATTAGTTTCAAATATAAATATTTTAATTTGCATTATTTAAAGAAAAATAAATTGGGAAAACTTGAACAACTGAAGATTTTAACATATGATCACAGGACTGAACAGATACAATCCTGAGATGAAGAGTGTGTCCTGAACACCAACTAATATCAGAAAATCACTTTAATATCTCTTTTATTTCTCATTGATATCACTGAGATTAAGAGCAACTGTAAATGTTTGTATAAAAGAGATTCAGAAGAGATCTCAAGAACGTCACAAACCGTTACTTAAGATCTCAATATGTACTCAAACCTTTCTCATCAATCCAGATCAACACATTTTAAAAGGCATGATCCAAACAGACATCATTAAAATCCTCACAGACACACATGATAGGGATGATGTTTTCAGACATGAGCTTTACTGCTTTTAGATATCATGTCTGAGTAGGTCTGTTAAGTTTTAATACGCTGTCAAAAACAAGAGCACCAGATATGCCTGTCAGATTACAGAAAGACTGTAAAAGAGCTCTAGAATTACCCACGTCTTCATTAAACATCTCTCAGAAATGTATACAGGCTCTTCTCCTGAACCATGGGCCGGAGCGAAACACATTTTCACATTTGGCAGACTCTATTATACTTTACATTTGATTCTGAGTATATGGATATGGCCTTGGATGGAACAGAATGGCTCTTGTTTGCGCCATACTCTGACCACTGAGCTACAGGAAAGACAGACAAAGACATTCAGTAGAAGGATATGCTGAAGAACAGACACCAAAGATCTATAAGAATTATGTCTTCAACAGGAAAGCAGTAAAATGATCCGCATTGGTCTACATATGTCCTCCACTTTCACTTTCCCAACATTTGGATCTCGACAGGACCCTAAGCATCTGTTCGGCGTGAACCGGCCATCTGTTGTGTGTTAAATTCAAAGTCTGCCAGCACAAGCCGGCCTCGGTGTCACATTCAGATGAGTAGAGAAAGTGATACATGGATACAGCACAACGGGTTTGGCATTCGCACACAGCTCAGACGAGTGATCACACTCTATTTATATTTTATATCTAAGGATATCAAAACAACAAAATATTGATTCATAAGATTAAGACTAAGATCTGATTGCTTGGAAAATTGTCATTCACAGTCTATAGTCCTCCTTTGTACGCACTTTTAAATGCACTTTCACCCACGAACATGACATCACATAATTCCAGACAGACATCACAGTGTCCTGAAGAGTGGGTTGGTGGGATCATTAAAGACTCAACTCATGCTTGATCTTCAGATGCGACTTAAGATGACAGAATATCTAATAAATGTACCTCTGAGGGGGAACTGAGAGCTCTTCACCAATCAGAAACATGACTCATAACACTAGAGAGCTCCTGCTTGTACCTGCAGAGTCGCCCACAACATCTACAGTTATCTCAAAACTTCTTATTTGTCTCAAATCAATAAATTCTTTACAGACATCTTTATGCAATATTTAAAAGAAATGATCCTTTATTGATTCTCTTTCATCTGTTAACATGAAAATTACTATGAGATCACAAAAAAAGTTGATTTGAGAAATGTCTGTTGTTTTGTGTACACACTGTGGAAGTCTATGCCGTTCAGTGTTGTCTGCATTTTTCAAAATATCTTTGTAAAATGCTGAAAAAAAAGGTTTGACATAAAATGATGATGAAACATGACAGAATTCTTCTTCTTGCATTGGAATCTTTCGCTTACCCTTGCAAACATGATGCCAACAGTGTTTGACATGAGTTCTCTCTCTCTCTCTCTCTCTCTCTCTCTCTCTCTCTCTCTCATCTCTCTCTGTTGACTTATAAAAGTAACACACACGCTTCAGAAATCTTAACTCTGTCATTGGTCATAATCCTGCATCATCTCATAATGATGGTTCTCTGAAGGCTGACGGTGAATCTCCTTCACTGCGAGAGGAGAATAATGCAGACAGAGTTTTACAGGAGGTGTGGAAACACACAAGCTTTTTATAAACGTGTCAGGAGACAGACTGCAGCGCTGAGCTGAGACGACAAAGACAACAGCTGGAGATCAGTGAGAGAAACACAGACAGAGGTGCTGAAAATCACTGGAGCAGAATGAAGAAAAGAGGCGGAGCTTTCAAACACTTCTATTTTTAGCATGAGATGCGAGTGTGTTGTGCATAAATCCCAAACATTTGATAAAATCTAGAATTGTTGAACGAAGCGGGAGAGAGAGGATCGGGTGTGAATTCTGCATGTTCAGCACCAAGGACAGCAGCTGATGACAACTGTCAGGAAACACACACTCGGGTACACAAACACACATAAAGTACCACACACACGCACGCACAGACAGACAGACAGACAGACAGACAGAAAGACAGACAGACAGACAGACAGACACCCACACACACACACACACACACACATACACACACACACACACACACACAAGGATTCAACAACAAGCTTGTGACACACACACACAAGCATGTGTTTGGGTTGCCAAATCTACGTGACAAAACCAGATTATGGCAAAAAGGATAAAGAATAAACTCCTTCTCATTGTCTAAATGCATCATTGTAGTGTTTGTCATCACATGTTGTTTTAAAGTTTACAATAAAATGTTTTAATGGAGATGTTTTACTAGTCTTGTGATATGCACATGGCTGTCAAAGGTTGAAATTTATTGAGGATTCAACCACAACACGGATAAAAAGACTTATTTAAAATAAACACATCAGGTCATATAGCAGGCGATGCAGCGTGTCTGCAGTTGGGTTTCTCAAGTCTTAATTGCTTTAAAATGTCAAATGAAAGAGAGATGAAAGCTGAAGGGATATCATCTATCTTAAGCAGACAAACACACATACATCATCTGTCTCTTTATGGCTTTATTGAATGTTTGTGTTTTCAGTATGGATAGACCCAGTTAAATGTACAGACATAAATAATAAGAGACGATTACAGAGATGGTGAATATGTATCATTAGATCATTAGTTCATTTACACGCAGAAGCGTTAAGCCCTTATCAAAACACTGATTCAACATCTACTGGCTTACTAGAAACCTTCAAGCAGGTGTGGATTGGAGTTTAACACCTGCGGTCAACGGTTGAGAAACGATTTGAAAAAATATATCTGAAAAAATCTGTTCTCTCAAGGTTCAGAGCTCATGGGGTGTTGTGCGTTTTCAATATTTTCTCAGAAAATCAAACCTTTCTCTCAAATAACAGATTAATCTGAAATGTGATTCTCTGTAAGTGAACATCTCCACCCGGAGTAATGAAATCATAGGATGTGAAGACTCGAGTCAGAGCTCAGAAATACATAATCAACACAATGAGCCAAACAAGGAGTACGATGAGTCATATTTCAAACTACTGCCCAGAAATATAACTTAAGGAAATACATCAAATAAATCACTAATTGACTTGGGGTCGAATGAAAAGCTCATTAGTGTGATTTATGAAGTGTTCCACACCAAAGCCTTGATATCATTTGTGTCTTTAGATATAACTAACAAATGCTGACCGATCACAGTCAAGAATTACAAAGAGCTTAAAGTGTTCCAAAACTAAAGCATGTATGACTCTCTTTAAAAGAAGATATTTTGAAGAATGGTAACAGAACACCTGTGGTACACATTTTCTTCCATTGTGTGAACAGAAGACGAACGCAAGTGAATAGGTGGCTGGTCCCAACATTCTCCAAAATATTTTCTTTTGTGTTCTGCAGAAAGTGAAAGTGACATGACATACAGCCAAGTATGGAGACCCATACTCAGAATTCATACTCTGCAATGCACGCACTCACGCACTCACGCACGTACACACACACACACACAGCAGTGAACACACACAGCAGTGAACAGACACATGAAGCAGTGGGTAGCC
>CM065676.1:7048892-7071664 GCA_033220385.1 Triplophysa yarkandensis | reverse complement strand
ATTACTTATGAACATCATAAAAACGTACCTTTCATAATGCTGCTTTATGTTCCCTAACAGCAAAGCGTTACATTGACAAGAAGCTGAATAAAAAGTGGGATGGAAAAGGAGAAGATTTCCTCAGCAGCATCTATCATCAGAACCACCTGACCAAAAAGGAGCTGTATGCCGCCACAACTGAGCTCCAAGTTGGAGGAGTTGAGACGGTACGCACTGGTCATTTACCGTAAGAGTGAACCTATAGAATAAAGGAAACGTGTCTTTGTTCTATAAATAAACAACACAGATCTTTGTTAAATCAAGTCTGCAGAATGTCCGAACTGACCGTACAAATCCTTGTATTCCTGTTTCAGACGGCCAATAGCATGTTGTGGGTTATTTTCAACCTCTCACGTAACCCATGTGCTCAAGGAAAACTCCTGAAGGAGATCCAAGATGTGGTTCCGGCCGGAGAGACGCCGTGCGCCGAGCACATCAAGAACATGCCGTACCTCAAAGCCTGTCTGAAGGAGTCTATGAGGTGAACAGATCTTCCACTTCCGTTAAGATACGACATCACAGTAGGAAAATAAGATACAGATACGATTTTTATTGTATCTCAATTATTGCTAAAAGACATCAAAGACATCATAAAACAATTCGCCAAGGTCTCATCTGCGACTCCGAGAATCTCAAACCGAGCTCAGATTTGTCAGATCCGCAATCAGATCTAAACAAATCTTTTTTTGAAGATCTTATTATGAATTCAATGAATATGACAGGATTTGTATTTCTGTAATTCTTTCAGTGTCAAAATGAATATGTGTTTCTATATGTTCACCTCGCTTGAGGTCAGCAGATTATACAAGTCATTTAAGTTAAGTCAGCTGAGTTTAAAGCCAGTGAAAAACATGAGCTCAGTGGTGTTTTGACCATCACGCTTGCATGATTCTCTTGTGTCGGAATGTTGATCGTGTTTTTTGTGGGATTATTTATCCATGACTTACTTAAGCGTCTCATACCTCCCAGATTACAGAGGTTTTCTCTCTCTCTCTTTCTTACAGATTTACGCCCTCCATCCCCTTTACCAGCCGAACTTTAGACAAGGACACCGTGCTGGGGGATTATACTTTACCTAAGGGTGTAAGTATTTTATTTGTGTACGGCCCTTTACTTAAGGGGAAGTGTGTACTCTGTGGGAAGAACTTTTTAAAGAACTTTCTAGAGACTCCACAAACTCCACTTACACACTTGACCTTTATAAAAAGTTTATTCTTATTGAAGCGGAATGTGTTTAACTCTCATCTTCGTGTTCTCAGACGGTTCTGATGATCAACAGCCAGGCTTTGGGTTCCAATGAAGAATATTTTGACAATGGAAAGCAGTTCAGACCCGAGCGCTGGCTGCAGGAGAAAAGCTCCATCCGTCCGTTCACTCACGTACCCTTCGGGATCGGAAAGAGAATGTGCATCGGCCGGCGTCTCGCCGAACTACAGATCCAGTTGGGTTTGTGCTGGGTAAGTTCATGTTTTAATGCAGTCAAATATTAATATAAAGTGATGTGACATATAATAATGTTGTGTTTTAATCACAGATTCTGCGTGACTATGAGATTGTGGCCACAGATCATGAGCCGGTCGAAGCGTTGCATTCTGGAACACTCGTTCCCAGTCGAGAGCTTCCAGTTGCCTTTATTCGCCGATGAGGTGCTTTACAATAAATTTCAGGAGTGTTTTGTGTGGATAAGATTAGGTTTCTTACATATTTCTAAACTTGCTGTTTGATTTTACAGATTACAAACCAACATGACCTCAAAGGATGATGCCATAGCAACCGCATCCGAACCGTATTTATGCTGCTAACTAATAGAATGTATCAGACACTTACATATACCTCATTCAAAAAAGTATAATATTTTTACCATAGTAAATATAGTTTTTTGTAGCTAATATGATTCTTATATTTATATTAAGTCAAATATTTAACATTGTATTTTAATTGCTGCTAAACTCTATATTATCATTCTCTGAAATATTTAGCACTGAAATCGTTCCATGTACAGTATGTAGAATTTCGTAGATCCTATTTTTAAATATAAAACACTGTGTAGAATTGTTGTACATAAATGCCATATATACATGAATGTAACATTTATTTATATACACAAAATGTTTGTTTATTGTATTGTTTAAGGAGAAAATAAAGGACGGTTTGTTTCTAAAAGAGTCTGAACACTTTTAGTTTTCTGAATAGATATATCCTGATACTTTAATGCATGAGTTATGTTAATCAGGGAAGGAATCTATACCATAGTCATAAAAACACAAACGAGATGTATATAAGACAACAATTAAAGCTTTAGAGAACTTTTTCATTTCAGATATTTCTCGTGAGACAAGACATCTCACAAACATCTCCATTAGACTTTCAGGAGAGACGTCTCAAACAGAGCTCAGATTTATCAGAACTTTAATCACGACTCAATTTAAACGAAGGTCTCAATATTGACTTCAACGATTCTCATCAAATTTACTCAAATCCAGAAGATTTTACTTCTACAATCTACATTCATGTACACATTCAAAATCTTAATGTGAGACAACAAGAAAATAAGATATTGGTAGTTTGTAGGATGAAGAAACAAATGATTAAAAGTACTATATAAAAGCAAAGACTGTTAGTTTCTTTCTTCTAAATGCTTTTAAATGGCAAACCCTGTATATCACTACATATATTATTTTCCATCTGTAAAAATCCTCATGTCCTCTGCAGTGTTTACATCTTCTCATGTGGTTTATAGAGTGGGCAGAGCTGCTTTATGCGGTGGGCAGGGCTTTGGATTAATTGGTTACTCTGAGCTCATCAGCTGACATTAGACTAACACAGATTCAGTAATGTCATGATGTTCAGCTCTTTCACAAGCTATGAACCTGATGTTTTGACAGAAAAGCACACAAAAACACTGCCAAGTGATATAAGAGTGCTACTGTAACTTTAACCCTGCTTTCCCAACATCTCTTTACATTGGCTCGTGCCCAGTGTCATTCACCCCAGACTCACAAAAACATCAATAAACGCATGCAATGAAGCCCAATGTTTACTATGGAAATTACTATCACAAAACGTCTCGTTTTAACAAATGGGTCACGTTGTAGATCTGATCTGTTTGTATTTGGTCAGAACTTTAAAGGTTCATTGAGTTGTTTAACCTTGTTGCTCTACCCAATCACATTGATTGTTATGAATGCTTCCTCCTTATCTTTAACTTTCCAGTTTGTGACATTGATGTAAAGATGTTTTCTCCACATGGCTGTTAAGGTCATGGAAGAAAAACAAATGTTGGCAGATAATGTTATAGTATATTGTGGTATATAAAATACATGTCATCAATCATTTAGTGTCTAATGATGTTGTGCACATGTTAGTTAGATAACAAAACATGAATGGCACTTATATAAACATACACAATATTTCACAAAACAATGTTTAAAATAAAGAAATGTCATTTTTAAACTACACTGCATCACTATATTTTCTGTCGGAACCAGACATGACCATGCATCTACTTAAAATCTCCTAAATAATCTTTTCCAGAATTTATAAAATATAATATACATGCCATGAAATTCTTTACACAGAACATACATGAAGTGCAGTGAACACTGCTTGAAGGTTACATTTACATTTACATTTAGTCATTTAGCAGACGCTTTTATCCAAATTGACTTACAATAGTCGAGGAGACAATGAAGCGGTAAATAGCCGATACAACAATAGGTGAACATGTGTTACAACAATGCTACCGAGTTACACAGAGAGAGAAGTTACAAAAAGTATATATATAATTTTATTTATTTATTTTTTTGATAGAGTGAGTAGGTTAGAAAAGTAGTGAGTTAGTGAGTTAGATGTAGCCGGAAAAGATGAGTTTTTAGGTGTTTTTTGAAGATAGAGACCGAGTCTGACAAGCGTGAAGCCAGAGGCCAGAATATGAGGTTAAAACATCATATTCACTAATTGTGTTTTCTGATTCATCATCAGTCTGAGATTGTATAATCTGCTTGATGTTCCAGTGGTACTCAGGTCAATGTCTCCTCCTAGTGTCTACTTCTAAATCCAGCACAAGTTCTTATGAGGAGGTAATAATTGAGCTGTGAAAGGTAATATTTAATTACATAAATAACATATCATCTAATGCTCAACCGGCAAAGAATTACTAGGAAAACAGGTTTCTTCTAAATGTTTAAAATCTTTAATCATATTGTGTTTACATGTGTAATAAAGTGCTGATAAAAATACAGTTGAGTGTGATCATAAACATCTAAATATTTAGTTTCATGATCAGATCATGTAGATTTATATATTGTATATACTGCTGTAAATAGCAATGATTTGTCCTGAACATCATCTGATTTATTCTGGGAATGAGATTTGACTTTAAACCATCAAGAAACAAAGTTCAGATGGGTTTTGTTGGTAAATGATCACAAGACCTTCTCCATGTACAGAATTTTTGCCTGGGTCATCCGGACCATCCACTGTGGGCTCTCAGATTGAGTATCAACCAGAGTAAGTCTGAAGCCCGTCTTATAATACAGAGCTTCAGCTGCTCTCTGTGTAGAAGTGGTGGACAGAACGATCTTCCAGAACCCACGTTCCCTGCAGAAGTCTTCCACAGTTTCTACCAAGCGCTTACCAAGACCGGCCCGACGACAGCCGGACGACACGATCATTCGTAAAAGCTCTCCGAACTTCTTTCCGTCGCCATCGCTTCTGCCTTCCACGGCCACCATACCCAAAATCTGAGGCCTGCCGTCCAGCTGGGCTTCTGCGACCCAGAAGCAGTTGTCTGGATGGCTCAGATAGTGACCTGGGATGTCTTTCATGTCCGTGCGTAATCTCTCTCTGACGTATCCAGAGTAAAACTCATAGCAACAGAAGTAAATCAGGCCAAGCCACGCTCCTCCAGACATCAGAGGCAGAATAACAGACTGCGCTATCATATAAACACTAATGCACAGGAAAAGACTTATAGTGATGTATAGAGGCCGGCTCATGGCATGCACGAATGCAGGATTGATGTGTTCCTCGATCGCATCCCGGTAAATCTTTTCAACATCCTCTTTGTCGGAGCGCTCGAACCGCCGGATCACGATGTGCACTGGTGGGAGACAAAGAATTCAAATAGAAGTTAGGGATTATAGGAATTTAAAGTTCTGTAAACACAACTTTTATATGTGAAATGACACATTACATCATTTGTACTATTGTTATACATTTTTTTAAAAATTATGAAATTATGGATTTTCCACAATACAGTGTTGAAAATAATATAATACAATAGAAATAAATACAATTAAACACATAGTTTAATCAGAATGACTGAATATATATTAAATAATAGATTTTTATTTATTCTTATAATAAGAGGTGATGTGATGCTTAACCTTAGATGTGCACTCAGTATATAAATATAAACCCATATTTTAATATAAATAAAAGTCCTTCCGGAAGTAGTGCAGCATCAAATAAGAAAAGAATAAAGATGCAGGAAAAATGTGAGAATTGTTTATCACAAAAAAATGATTTTAATGTCAACATTTTTATTCACAAATAAATGCTGTGATATAACTTTTGAAAACAGTTTTAAGACATATAGACCTTCTTATAAAAAAGTTAAAAATTATCTTTTTAATCTGCTTAAAACATAAGATTATTAAGACTTCTGCATACACAGACCATAATATAAGTGTAACATTATAACTGTGTGATAATGTATAGATTAATACTCACTGTTTGGTGTAATGTTGAGACTTGTCTCGATGCTTTCTTGACTCTGTTTAAACTTTAACTCACGTGACACGTCTGTGACGTCACTGTCATAAAACATGAGTTCAAAGTTCACACAAATTTATAACACAACCAAAGGGTCATTTTCAGTATAATATTCTGTCATTTAAAGTCTGCACTGTATTCTGTTTTATTATTTAATAAAATAATTAAATATAAACTTTATGAAAAATAAATGTGATTAATTAAAATGAATGATGTATTAGATTTTTCCTTGTAAACATGTAAAAATGATCATAACATAAATCAAGCTTCTGTATCATTGATTATATTTATTATTTTGTAGTTTTGTGTGACGTCATGACGACATGACGTCACGTGTGCATCACCTGAACGGGACTGATGACGTCATTCTGTAGTCTCTGGGACTCCTGCTGTTCTTCATTGGTTTCAAACAAAGACTTTATAAGGCTCACAATTTATATTTTATATATAAAGTAAATTATATAAATAAGTCAACTTTACCATGAAAATATAGAGTTTTAACCAAAGTCTTTCTGTAAGTTTTATAGAATTATTTTTATTTTAAGTTCATTATATTTCATAGTCAGTAAGCTATTTTAGGATTGTCACATTATAACACTTCATTACTAATAAACTGACACAAATAAAATTAAAATAAAGTTATTATAATGTGTTCTATAAAGACATAACTCTTGGTTATATATTATTATGGATTATAAATATTAATTTACATAAATCCTCACAAAAACTTTGTCCTTTAATGTCAAATCCATAATGTAGGATTATTTATATATTTTAAAGTATAAAAATAAAAAAGACTGATATTTTTCTGATGTTTAATCACATTAAGAAGGATTTTGAGTAATATAATCATTGGTTTAAATTATATTCTAAAAGTGTTTTTTTATCACATCTATAACACTGAATTTGACATTATAAAACTGACTCTTTGTGAGGATGTTTAACTCTTATATTTGTGTTTAATTGTTTAGATGTTTAAACATAAATCTTATTTTTTGTTTTCTAGTTTCTATTTGTTTGGATTTTTATTCTTCAATCTTATTGGATTAAGACACAACATTCGTTGTTGTAATAATAAACAGCTGATGATATTAATAATAAACAGTTGATGATATTAATAATAAACAGCTGATGATATTAATAATAAACAGCTGATGATATTAATAATAAACAGCTGATGATATCAATAATAAACAGCTGATGATATTAATAATAAACAGCTGATGATATTAATAATAAACAGCTGATGATATCAATAATAAACAGCTGATGATATTAATAATAAACAGCTGATGATATTAATAATAAACAGCTGATGATATTAATAATAAACAGCTGATGATATTAATAATAAACATCTGATGATATTAATAATAAACAGCTGATGATATCAATAATAAACAGCTGATGATATTAATAATAAACAGCTGATGATATTAATAATAAACAGCTGATTATATTAATAATAAACAGCTGATGATATTAATAAAAAACAGCTGATGATATTAATAATAAACAGCTGATGATATTAATAATAAACAGCTGATGATATTAATAATAAACAGCTGATGATATTAATAATAAACAGCTGATTATATTAATAATAAACAGCTGATGATATTAATAATAAACAGCTGATTATATTAATAATAAACAGCTGATGATATTAATAAAAAACAGCTGATGATATTAATAATAAACAGCTGATGATATTAATAATAAACAGCTGATTATATTAATAATGAACAGCTGATTATATTAATAATAAACAGCTGATGATATTAATAAAAAACAGCTGATGATATTAATAATAAACAGCTGATGATATTAATAATAAACAGCTGATGATATTAATAATAAACAGCTGATGATATTAATAATAAACAGCTGATGATATTAATAATAAACAGCTGATGATATTAATAAAAAACAGCTGATGATATTAATAATAAACAGCTGATGATATTAATAAAAAACAGCTGATGATATTAATAATAAACAGCTGATGATATTAATAATAAACAGCTGATGATATTAATAAAAAACAGCTGATGATATTAATAATAAACAGCTGATGATATTAATAAAAAACAGCTGATGATATTAATAATAAACAGCTGATGATATTAATAATAAACAGCTGATGATATTAATAATAAACAGCTGATGATATTAATAATAAACAGCTGATGATATTAATAATAAACAGCTGATGATATTAATAATAAACAGCTGATGATATTAATAATAAACAGCTGATGATATTAATAATGAACAGCTGATGATATCAATAATAAACAGCTGATGATATTAATAATGAACAGCTGATGATATTAATAATGAACAGCTGATGATATTAATAATGAACATCTGATGATATTAATAATGAACAGCTGATGATATTAATAATGAACAGCTGATGATATTAATAATGAACAGCTGATGATATTAATAATAAACAGCTGATGATATTAATAATAAACAGCTGATGATATTAATAATAAACAGCTGATGATATTAATAATAAACAGCTGATGATATTAATAAAAAACAGCTGATGATATTAATAAAAAACAGCTGATGATATTAATAATAAACAGCTGATGATATTAATAATAAACAGCTGATGATATTAATAATAAACAGCTGATGATATTGATAATAAACAGCTGATGATATTGATAAAAAACAGCTGATGATATTAATAATAAACAGCTGATGATATTAATAATAAACAGCTGATGATATTAATAATAAACAGCTGATGATATTAATAATAAACAGCTGATGATATTAATAATAAACAGCTGATGATATTAATAATAAACAGCTGATGATATTAATAATAAACAGCTGATGATATTAATAATGAACAGCTGATGATATTAATAATAAACAGCTGATGATATTAATAATAAACAGCTGATGGTATTAATAATAAACAGCTGATGATATTAATAATAAACAGCTGATGATATTAATAATAAACAGCTGATGATATTAATAATAAACAGCTGATGATATTAATAATAAACAGCTGATGATATTAATAATAAACAGCTGATGATAATAATAAATAAATAAAAGTGTCTCAGTTTGATTGACAGGTGTCGGGCTTTAGGACCCGGATGCAGACACCGGTTGATGCTCCTCCGGTCACTCTTTATATCTTTCATTCAAGAAGAGCGAGCACACATCCGGATCAGAGACTCTCAACGCTTCATCTCGTCGTGTTGTGTCGTCACATTAAACATTAATATAGAATTGAGCCTAAAGCTTCATTGTAGGTGTGCGCCGGTGAGAGAGCCCGGGCGCGCTTTCCTTCTCTGCCGCCTGTGTGCGTCTGATCACCGGATCAACATGAGCCAGAGGTTCACTGTAACCACCGGAGACATCCGGGGAGAAGTGAACGAGCTGTTCGAGGGAGACGAGCCGACACCGGCTACAGACGCACTGACATCAGGTACAGACGCACAGATGCACAGACATCAGGTACAGACGCACAGACATCAGGTACAGACGCACAGATGCACAGACATCAGGTACAGATGCACAGACATCAGGTACAGACGCACAGATGCACAGACATCAGGTACAGACGCACAGACATCAGGTACAGACGCACAGATGCACAGACATCAGGTACAGACGCACAGACATCAGGTACAGACGCACAGACGCACAGACATCAGGTACAGACGCACAGATGCACAGACATCAGGTACAGACGCACAGACATCAGGTACAGACGCACAGATGCACAGACATCAGGTACAGACGCACTGACATCAGGTACAGACGCACAGACATCAGGTACAGACGCACAGATGCACAGACATCAGGTACAGACGCACAGACATCAGGTACAGACGCACAGATGCACAGACATCAGGTACAGACGCACAGACATCAGGTACAGACGCACTGACATCAGGTACAGACGCACAGACATCAGGTACAGACGCACAGACATCAGGTACAGACGCACAGACATCAGGTACAGACGCACTGACATCAGGTACAGACGCACAGACATCAGGTACAGACGCACAGACATCAGGTACAGACGCACTGACATCAGGTACAGACGCACTGACATCAGGTACAGACGCACAGACATCAGGTACAGACGCACTGACATCAGGTACAGACGCACTGACATCAGGTACAGACGCACAGACATCAGGTACAGACGCACAGACATCAGGTACAGACGCACAGACATCAGGTACAGACGCACAGACATCAGGTACAGACGCACAGACATCAGGTACAGACGCACTGACATCAGGTACAGACGCACTGACATCAGGTACAGACGCACTGACATCAGGTACAGACGCACTGACATCAGGTACAGACGCACTGACATCAGGTACAGACGCACTGACATCAGGTACAGACGCACTGACATCAGGTACAGACGCACTGACATCAGGTACAGACGCACAGACATCAGGTACCGACGCACTGACATCAGGTACCGACGCACAGACATCAGGTACAGACGCGCAGACATCGGGTACAGACGCACAGACACCGGCTACAGACGCACAGACATCAGGTACAGATGCACTGACGTCAGGTGCAGACGCACAGACGTCAGGTACAGACGCACAGACGTCAGGTACAGACGCACTGACGCCATGTACAGAAGCACTGACGCCAGGTACAGACGCACTGACGTCAGGTGCAGACGCACAGACGTCAGGTACAGACGCACAGACGTCAGGTACAGACGCACTGACATCAGGTACAGACGCACAGACATCAGGTACAGACGCACAGACACCGGCTACAGACGCACAGACACCGGCTACAGACGCACAGACACCGGCTACAGACGCACAGACATCAGGTACAGACGCACTGGCATCAGGTACAGGCGCACTGACATCAGGTACAGACGCACTGACATCGGGTACAGACGCACAGACATCGGGTACCGACGCACAGACATCGGGTACAGACGCACCGACATCGGGTACAGACGCACAGACACCGGCTACAGACGCACTGACATCAGGTACAGACGCACAGACACCGGCTACAGACGCACAGACATCGGGTACAGACGCACTGACATCGGGTACAGACGCACAGACATCGGGTACAGACGCACAGACATCGGGTACAGACGCACTGACATCGGGTACAGACGCGCAGACATCGGGTACAGACGCGCAGACACCGGCTACAGACGCCCAGACATCAGGTACAGACGCACCGACGTCAGGTGCAGACGCACAGACGTCAGGTACAGACGCACAGACGTCAGGTACAGACGCACTGACGCCATGTACAGAAGCACTGACGCCAGGTACAGACGCACTGACGTCAGGTGCAGACGCACAGACGTCAGGTACAGACGCACAGACGTCAGGTACAGACGCACTGACATCAGGTACAGACACACAGACATCAGGTACAGACGCACAGACATCAGGTACAGACGCACAGACACCGGCTACAGACGCACAGACACCGGCTACAGACGCACAGACACCGGCTACAGACGCACAGACACCGGCTACAGACGCACAGACACCGGCTACAGACGCACAGACATCGGCTACAGACGCACAGACATCGGCTACAGACGCACAGACATCGGCTACAGACGCACAGACATCGGCTACAGACGCACATACATCGGGTACAGACTCACTGACATCAGGGTAAAGACGCACTGACATCAGGTACAGACGCACTGACATCAGGTACAGACGCACTGACATCAGGTACAGACGTACTTGGGTACAGACGCACTGACATCGGGTACAGACGCACTGACATCGGGTACAGACGCACTGACATCGGGTACAGACTCACTGACATCGGGTACAGACTCACTGACATCGGGTACAGACTCACAGACATCGGGTACAGACGCACAGACATCGGGTACAGACGCACAGACATCGGGTACAGACGCACAGACATCGGGTACAGACGCGCTGACATCAGGTACAGACGCGCTGACATCAGGTACAGACGCACAGACATCAGGTACAGACGCGCTGACATCAGGTACAGACGCGCTGACATCGGTACAGACGCACTGACATCGGTACAGACGCACAGACATCGGATACAGACGCGCTGACATCGGGTACAGACGCGCTGAGATCGGGTACAGACGCACTGACATCAGGTACAGACGCACTGACATCAGGTACAGACGCACTGACATCGGATACAGACGCACTGACATCGGGTACAGACGCACTGACATCGGGTACAGACGCACAGACACCGGGTACATACAGATCCGGTCAGATGTTTAATATCTCCACTTAACTATTTCTTTTGTCAGATTTTTTTTTCAATACATTCAATATTTAATATATTTTATTCCATTGATGATTTCTTAGAATTTCATGAAATACATCACAAGCTTTATTCTTGTCTACTGCATATCTATATAAATCATATATACATTTTTTATTATATTAATGTTGTATTACTTAAAATATCTTTATATGTACTACAATCATATTTACGGAAAAATTAGGAAAAGTTTTGTATTTTTAAAGATACAGCCCATCTTTAAACCCAGCGACTTTAAGTCCCAACAACACAACGATGTTTAAGCTTGATCACACATGAACAGTGCTCTTGTTCACATGTTGTCTTGATCTTTCCGTCAGTTTAAGTGGATCTGTCATCTTCACATAAGGACCTCTCTGAGAGTCTATTATATCTGATCAAACCGTTGAATATGAAATAAAAGAGAATGTGGCACATGTCTCTGTGTGTGACGTACATGAGATTTATTCTCCAGGGGTTTTATTCAGCCGTAGTCATTATGCACTTGATGTTTGGAAAGCTATTTCTGTTCAAGCACACTCATCAGTCCTTTGTCATTTTGATAAATTCATTGTGAAGGTCCACAACTACTCCTCATATAAGGCGATTTCTATCCATCTTTGGGTTTTCATCTTTATGAAAGATACTTTGCATGCCCACCTGTAGTCGCCTAGAGACGCAACCGCCTTGGAGCTCAAGTTGCCACAACGTTTCCATGACAACAGCATCCTCTTTGTGCTGTGATTGGTAAGAACAGAGAGAGTGATGTGACTTGATAGTAAATTCCAAATGACTTCTCTTTATGTGTGAGCGCTGTCAAATAAAAGTGTAATACCGCCGCATAACCCATCCCTTAAAAACACAAGGATTGTGTTAATCTTAAGTCTCCATTCACCTGGAGAACACATCTCTATGTACATGTATTAAACCCTGAAGTATTATGTTGTAAAGCATTGATTTTTGTATGTGAATGTCACCCGAAGTCTCACGAGTGTTTGGTGAAGGATATTTTTCTCTCTGCTGCTGTTGTTGATGGTATAGAGACGGTGAAATATCACACAGGTATAGAGAGATTAGATGACCTTTTCCAGCCCACCTTGAAGATTTGTAGACGCTGTGGAAGAGCATGTCTTGCGCTAAACACTGTATGGATGAACGATTACAAGGATTCATTGTTCAATTATTCAGTGTCTGCCGTTTCCTCTCACAGAAGCTCGTTTTTTAATGCTGGACGCGAGTAATGGCTATAATGACAGTCCAGAAGATTTGCATTTAACATAAGTCAGAAATAAAAAGAACAATCTTTAAAAAATCTCAGCAATTTCTTAAGAAACACTCCCAATGGGAGTCGTTCCAATAGCTTGGATGTTGCTTGGTAACAAAATCTGTAGCTGATTTAAATTACACAAACAAAATTCTTTTGAGTTTATTTTGAGTTAAAAGTCTTGCCTCTGAATATATATATATATATATATATAATATATAGAATTAGAAATGATTGAGAGTTTAAAGAGATGTTCATAAGAGGTCATTGTACTTATTTGTAATCTTAAAATATATCTTGAAGAAATCGTTTATGTTAACATATGGTTTTGAGTTATGGAACCTATAGACTACAAATGAAAACTCTAATGTTAAGAATTCTGAAATCTTTTTTATTTTGTGCTTGAAAGTTTGAAGGGAACAGGTTCTCATGCAGTTTCCTATTTAATTCAATTTTAAAATGTTGTTGTCAGATGATTGTGTTCATTTCTATTCTATAGTATTCACTGATTATTTATGGTTGATATAGTGTTGCTAGGGTGTTGGAACTTTCATTCCTATATGCAAGACGTAACACTAACAACACATGTGTCACGAGCACAGTAATACTTTATTCATTTAACAAACCTTTGATTTTATATGAACTGTAGTTTCCACCAGTGTTATTTAATGCTGTGAACAGAAGCAGACGTGACACATTTAGTCATCATTCCCTCATTCTGCTGTTGTTATAATTAGTTAAACACAGGAGACGGAGATTGTGCCATACGCTGTTTTTAAACATATCATTAATAGCTCAGAACATGTGTGTCTGCTGTATCACAATGACTCCGTTACAGACGTACAGTGTGGGAGGTTTGGGCGGCATTCACTGTCTACTGTAAACCATCTTGAATGATGGAGGTACTTGTGTGATTATAGAACCGCTCAAGATCTTGTAAAGATGTTTGGGCTTTAAATTCTGGAAGTGGAAGTGTGTCCCTTATTTTGATCAGATGAAGTTTAGGTGGTTTCCATTGTAACCTGTGCTTGCTTATGATTGAAAGACACTAAATAGTACATTTTAAAATAGATTTGACTCGAGACGGCACTGGGTGAGTAGTAGAAGACGTTTCTATCTTCTTTATTTTATGAATCGATATATAAAAGGTGACTTGGCATTACACTGTTGTCAGCAATCATTGCGGAGGTTAACCAGGTTGGGTTTTGGAAGCAAAAATCAATGCAACAAAAATCTAAACCTCATTTAATTATCTAAACCTCCATAATGACGAAACAAAAGCAATTGTCCTGCTTTCAGAAGAATCTCAAAAGGATTCTTTTGCTGTTGTCTAAAATTAATAATCTTGTTTTCCTTTATTATAAGAAAGATTGTATTGGACAATAACTTCATGGTGTAAAATAACTTAATCATACACAATGGTTGAATTAAGTTTTTTAAGGAAATAAATAATGATTCAAGAATGTTTGAAACTGTCGTTTATTCTCAGGTGAGAATATTGTACACGTGCATCTGAATACATGTGAACTGCTGTAAAAATGTTGGCCTTTAACTCCTTGTTGGGTACAATAAAGACGAATCAAACTGTGGTTTAAATGAACCTTGGGTATCTGTATATTTCACAAAACAATTATTTGAAAGAACAGGGAATGAAACGTTTATTAAGTAATACATTCTGTCTTAACTACACCTTACATCCATGTAAACCTTTAAGCGGATTTTTCCAACGTTTATAAAGAATCGTGCCCACACAGTATACGAGTTTGGAAGGCATGTTGGCGCGTTTATTTAAGCACAACGTCGCTGTTAAATGTGATGAATGCGGTCGGGCAGAACTCATTGTCTCTACTCGTGTTGTGTGCGTCTCTATTGTTGTCATTGGCACAGTTTAGTGTTATTTGCATACGGATTCGGTCGATTGCCGTCCAAATCCATCAGAGACCATTAGGCTATTGCGATATGTAAATGATTTTCCTCTCGACGAGCTGGGTTTCCTGTCCTTCACAATGACACGTCAAGCTGTTTGTTTCCATTGAAGCCGTTTCTGCCGAGATAGATATGGAGGGCTTCTCTGTTCTCATGTAATGATGGTCTGGTGGCACAGGTTTCATGTCTATTAGTCTGTTGTTCGTCAGTCAGAGAAACAATCAAGCTGAAGGTGCCAGCGGTTCATTTCAGATAATAATGTGTTGATCGTGAGCCCAGCGGCTCTCTTCAGCTTTAGAGATGGATCACGTTCAGTACTCAATAAATCAAGGCTGTCGTGTCTCCTCTCTTTCTCCGTCATTCTCAGCTTTTATACTTGTATAAGTTAGGTGTTTCGTTTTTTTACTTTGCATGTATCGACAATTTTTAAATTGCATTTTTATAGTCTTGGCAGAAATACATTTTTGGTTATAGATGAGATTAAGATTAGAATTAAAGGTCAGGTAACATTTTGTTTGCAAAGTATTTAGACCTGACCTGAAGGCCAACAAAACCGCACAGATTTCATTTCTTGATATTTGCTCTTTCAGTCTCTATAATTATTTTTTAGTCGCTTTATCTTTATCAATTTGGTTTCTCATGTTATAAAGAAACTGAATTACCCTTTTTGTAAAGGACAATTTTCCGAATCAAGTCTGTCTTCTTGTGCGTGCATTTAAACACAACCTGCGTCCTGTACAGATTGACTTTACCGTCGGATCATTTATATGGGCCGGATCATTAAATCACAGCATTTCTTCATAGGCATTGATTTAATCTAGTTTGTCTTGACATGATTACATTTTATGGGCATCAGAAGATATTTCTTCTCCTAGTTGAAGATATGTAAGTTATTGTTGTAAATTCAATGTGTTAGACAGAATCAACGACCAGAACTTTCACCATTAACTCAATTGATTGGGATTCCTAATCCGTCGGAACTTTTTTTCTTCAGAACATAGAAAGATATTTTGAAGAATGTTGATAACCAAGCAATACTGAACAACTGAGACGTCTCTGAATATCTTCTTAGTGTTCCACCAAAGAAAGTACTTTATTATTCATGAGTAATGTGCTGATCTTCATCTCTCAGAACTGTAGAGGGCAGCTGTGTTCTGTGGAAATATTAGTTCAACGTGTCTTAAGCATGACCCAGTCTTTCTCAAGCTATCAGGGGTAGAAGTAAACACGGGGGGGCTGAGTGCCACAATCATCATGCCAAGCTTTCATGGGCTGTTACATAACACAAAGAAACAGAGAATCTTCAGAGAAACAGAGATGTTAAATCAAAAAAAGGTGCTTTAGGATATTCTGTACACACTTGATAGAATGATTTATGTCCTCGATATTGCCGTATTGTTACACGCTTCAAATAACGACAGCAATGTATTTTGCAGCGAGATGATGCTTTGTAGGAACAATGATGTGTGGTTTCGATGATCTGTTCTGACGGTTTCTTAATATCAACATGGATTTAATGATAATATCTGACTCGGGGCTATAATATTTTGTGCTGGCATGTATTGATGTAAATGAGAGCAGTGTGAGGCTCTGAATATTCTCTTAGAGATGTTAAATAAATGATTCCTCCATTGTGACTATTCTACTTTAGAATGCATTTTGGCATGCGTAATAACCACAACCGAGTCTTTAGGTGCTTCATATCAAAGACAAGATAATGAGTTTGCGGTGTTAAATATCTTTGGAACAAATACTAGAGACACTATTTTAAAAGCTTCAAATGCAAATTTCACGCTAGAGGGATTTTGATTCTCTGTGTTGGCAGTGCCCGCTGAGAGAACCTGGCGTATCATATGAGGAGTTGCCTGTGGTTTCATCATGATCTCCCGGGCAGAAGACAAACGCTTCAGCCAGCGTTTGAATTACAGGGTGGCGAGACCTCTTAGTTACCCATAATTCTCATTGGGGCCAGAGGTTGACATGTACATGATGACGTCAGACTGAGCTGAATGTTGAACAGAAATATTTGAAATGACTCAATAGCTACTCGCTGTTATTTTAATCATCACATCATATTCTAGACGTCTTGTTATTTGATGATTATGCTGGTTAACAAAGTTACACATCAATTTGATATCAAAGTTTGTTCTTAATGATGAACAAATATTTAAAGTACAGAAGATTAGGAACTGATTTATGAATTCCCCCTGAGTCTATTTATATGTGTATAGAGAATAGCATAAGCACTATACATGTCATTCTCCATGCAAATATCGGGATTTATGAAAATCAGTGTGTGCTTTATGGAAACCTTTCATTGCTGTCTATGAAGGAGACTGGCCTTCTGTTAAAGAATGCATAAAAGTCGGTCAAGGCAATGCATTACAGACTATTGAATAGCGTCTTTGAGCAGACAGCGAGTTGCAGATGAGTCATGCCACATAAACTGAAAATTAAAAAAAAACATTAGATGACTATCTCTGATAATATCACATTCACATTATTTAAAGTAATATAGTTCATCTTAAAATGACAATTCTTTTATTTTCCTTTCTCTCATTTCAAACCTGTATGACTTTTTTCTGCCGAAACAAAAGATATTTAGAAGAATGTTTGTAACCCAACAGCAGTGGCATCCATTCACTTTTCTAGACACAAAACCAGTGCAAGAGAACAGGTGCCAGTTTTCCCTTCTTCATGCCATCTCATGTTATATATTAGACTATTTGGACTGTAGTTATCTCACCCCTTCATCAATTCCCACAGTCTTCATAACCACAGGTCAGTGACCTGCCAACCCACTGATCCCAGATCACCTTCTGTGTCTTATCTGAGTCCCTATTGAGCCCAGCATTAGCTGACTCCAGACCAGCTTTACCCATCACAGACACACACACATAACATCCTTTTCAGCATTACTAACTCTACAATATGTTCCAGCGCCACCGAGTCAAAAAGGTGAAGTTTGTTTTTATTCTTACACAAAATCATCTTAAGAGGTCACGACCTCTCGCTGTCTCTGTCACACTTATGACATGCTTATTATATTATTCCTGAACTACATTACTACATGGAGTCCTGTTTTTAATGATGAAGAATGTGTCTGGAGATACGGATCGAGCTCTAGTGTCTGTGATGGACGAGATTTGGGGTCGTTGGTGTTCGTGGGGTTTAAATTTAAAGTTTTGTGTGATCTTGTAAAACATTCACAGTGGCTCAAGTTTAAACTAGAAAGGTCATGTTATACAACATTTTCATTTTATTTTTTGATTGTGACATTTTCATTATGATGAAGCCCAAATCTGTCATTATCATAATGTGTCTGGACATTTAACTACATAAACTTTCCACATTTTTTGGAAAACTTTAGTCGAAGATCAAGTAATGTAATATTTCCATAAAATAATGACATTGTTTTATAAATTTAGTACAATGCCTCTTTTATTTCACCAGTAAAACATTTTAAGGTCAATAGGTATTTGATTGTTAAAAAATCATTAATTCTAGTCCCCTTCGTGATTTCTAAGAAAGAGAACTTGCAAAATCACAAAGTAATCAAATACTAATTGACCAAACCGTACATACTGATCATGTGATGAATACGTGAGGATGTGGTTTGTTCTAAATTGGTAAAACATCAGATGTGTGTTTTTGCGATGTGATATAGTTGTGGTGTATCATTGCTGTAGGTTTGTGCTTTACTCTTCTGAGAAAGGTTTCAGAAAGGTCATGTGGACACTTCAGGGTCTTCTGTATGTCCATTTAAACTCTCGTGAACCTGGCTGAAGTCTTCACAGTCTCTCTTTGCTATCACTGAACCGTGAACAATACGTTTGAACCGACACGTGACAATAATGACTTTTTTAAATAATGACCTTGTCTGTCAAAAATCGAAATAATTTGGATATAACAAGAATTATGGTTTGATTTTAAGCATCATTTTAATCTTTCCCGTGGCTTTAATCAGTCAATATTAATCAAAAGACATCATATTTAATGTTATTTACATTATATTGAATATGACTTTAGCTGGATTTTCCCAGACCAAGTCAAAACCAGTTCTTAGTTGGCCTGGTCTACTTAACCTTTCTGTTGCACAAAATGTAAAGTCTTCAATAACCTGAAAATCCTTCATTTCTTCCATGTGTCCTCAATGGTTGCTCTGGGAAGAACGTTTTCACGCTTTAAATTGAAATTATTATTGTTTAGGTTTGTTAAATAAGTCAATCGTGAACTGAAAAACACATTTATCTGCAAAGTTTGTTTTTTGTGTGGTTTGTACGGAACTCAATTTGGATATAAAATGGAATGGAAATGAACGGAATCTCCTGCAGGGCAGACTGTGTTTTAAGTACTTAATGGTTTCTCGTAGGTGCTGCTTGTGTCTCTAAATGAAAAAAGTGCCTGGACTAAATGTAGATGTGGAATATAATGGTTATGATTATGAAATAATGGGAAGCAAATGAGTGCTTAAACGCCCCCAGTCCTCCTTTAGTTCAGAGCACAAAGACCAGATGCACGGAGCAAGACGTGCACGGATGATTCGCCCAATCATTTCTTCTTCTTTAGTCTCATCTTTCCTTGTTTCTCATATTTACTCATCAGTCTGCAGAGGCCGACTCTGAGCTTCTGTATCCACTATTGATTTACATATCAAACATTGTTTATGTGCTGCTGAACGCTGTGAAATAGAATCGTGTGTAGTTCGGGTACACACTTCAGATTTATGACTTTCCTCTGCGCTGTTTATAGACAGAAAGACGGATCTTCCATATTTACCGAAGGCTCGACTGAAAGTCATGAAAACACGGCGGTGTGAAAAGCTTGGTCTCAGTGTTGAGCGTGAAGACGGAGATTTGATGTGTGGATATAGATTTAGTCTTTTGTTGTTTGTCTTGTTCTTGTGAGATAGTGTGGTTAGAAACAGAAGCATTGAAACCTAGTTTTTAAATTACAGCTGGTTGGAACATTTACAGGCCGTATCTTGGGAGAAGATTTTTATGTTTTCTAAGACCTCCTAATGTTTCAGGGCCAAATGTTGCTCCTCGGGTGTTTTATGGGCACATGAATTTTGTACCACAAATGGGACGGATCATTCAGACTCTAAATTCAGATTGGACAAGCCGGATTTGAAGCTGTAAAATAGTTATACAAGACAATGTCTAGCTATAATGAATTTTCTTTTATTGTGTCCTTTTAGTTGCCGGATTCTGGAAGATTGCGTGTTAATATAACATGCTTAAGGAGATAGTTACAGAACAAGAAACGGGAGACTATAGAAATATTGTGCTGATGTGATACGAAACAATATTCTGAGACTTTAGCTGGTATAAATATTGTAACAACTAATCGAAATCGCATCACAATCGCAATTTGAGACTTTGCAATTGCTAATCACGAATGCTGCAATGTGGATGCCATTCTGAAAAATATAAGAAGACGCTATAAAAAGGAATTTTGTCAAGATTTTATCGAAATTATTATGATTAATCTATTGTTCTTTAAAGAAGAGTAACGATACCTGTATTGTGCTGTTCAATATCACAAAATCTATCAAAAAACCCTATTATTTAATAAAACTATGTAAAGTTTTATTATTACAAACACCATAACTAATATTTAATAACCCTAACTCTCATTAATATTTAAATTATTTCTCATAGACATCAATTAGAAAAAACTGTAAAAATTAATAATTTTGCTTAAGTCTTATGTGTCTTATAAGTCTTATTAAGTCTTATAAGTCATAGTTTTTATTTAATAAAACTATGTACAGTTTGTTTCAATATTGTTTAATTATTTATAAAATGAACCTGAAAGTTATGCAGTTTTTAAAGTTTTATTCACATATAGTTATATGTTATATCTTAATTTCAAAAATAATAAGAAATAAGAATGAATAGAAAATTAGAAAATCCTAACTAGATGTCAATGTTAGTTAACGTTCTCAGAATATATTTGTTGTGTAGTAAGTGGGGTTCATTTGCAATAAATGAATGTTAATGTCTTTCTGCACAGTAGCTGGTCCATTTACAGACGAGGATTTCCCAGCATTCGACGTTTAGTCAGCTCAAACCCAGGATTCATTTACCGTAGGAAGGCAATGCCTCTTCAGAAACGCATCATCCTGGTTATTTTAGAGCATCATCCCACGCAGCAGAAGTCCAAGGCGTTCTCCTGCGTTTAGTATTCCATGCACACATTATGTAATGTTCTGAGCTGCAGGGGGATGGGAAGAGTCTCATCCCATCACACGTGGATCGTCATCACAGGGCTCATCGTCTCAGTGAGTCAGTGATGCCCGTTACAGGAGAGTTTGCCCTGAAGATAAGAAGCAGCGGATCTTCTCTTCTCCCCGCGAGCTGAGCCCGTCTCTCTGTGAGCTCAGGTGTTGGAAGACGTATGAATTACACCTCCTGTCTGAACTCTGTACATTATATTTATTAACATGAAGACAAGCTGGGTTGTTCAGAGGAAAGGTGTAGTCGTAGATGTCCAAATCTTTATAATGTTCTTCCCCTCGGTGTGTTCAGTACTCACACCGAGTGAGTGTTCAATAGAGTGATCTAACGAGAGTTGTGTCTCCTGAAATGCTCCAGAATATTCTTGACTCTCAAAACACGAAGCATGAATCCAAGTTTAAAGAATTGTTGAGGAGCCTCAGAGTTCATATTGAGACATGACTAGCTCATTTAGAAACCTTGTTAAGATCTCTCTAAGATCTTAGTGGAGACAAAAGTGCCATCACTGGTTTTATTTCTCATGAGAACATTTGAAGGAACACATATGAAAAGGTCTCGAGTTGATCTCTATTTAATCTCATGCTGTGTCGGACAAATCCTTGAGTTATTGCATGTGTAAGTTTTCTTTCTCACTGTATATATTGAGTCTTTTCAGAACTTTTCCATTTCCTGTTCGGTAGGGGATGTCTGGATCACCAGAGGAACTTTTTCAGCACAGTAGTGATTTTAATTGAAATGGATTTTTCTGTGACGAGGCAAAGCAGTAAGAATAAATAGCTCGGGTGCTGAGATGAGACACGGCGAGTCCCAGATTTCTAATAGCGGCTCACGTCTGGAGTTAAATTGAAAACTGGTTGTGATATCCTTCAGGGACAACGGCCAAGATTAGACGGCTCGCTCAAACCAACGTGTCAAACACACAATCTCCAACGTGAGGTTCTTCTCTGCTCATTTGGTCAACTTGTGCATATTCACAACAATGAATTCAGAAGGATGAAATGATGATTTGTTATCAGAAGGATTTACTTTGATTGTTCTGATTCATAGCTTGAAAGATTTAAGCGAGTTCTCTGTTGTGTTTTATTTAGGTCTCAAATGTTTGTCCTGAATTATGCCAATGAATGTAAATTGTAGAGGTAAAAAATAGGGATTTGAGTAGATGTGATGAGAAATGTTTGAGTCCAAACTGAGATCTATAATAATATTTTAATTACAGA
>CM065676.1:6986690-7048392 GCA_033220385.1 Triplophysa yarkandensis | reverse complement strand
TCCAGTGACAGATCACAACACACAAGTGTTAATAAAGTCACATGACTTGTGTGTGTGTTGTTGTGTCTTTATAACCGAATCCAGTGACAGATCACAACACACAAGTGTTAATAAAGTCACATGACTGTGTGTGTGTGTTGTGTCTTTATAAAGAATCCAGTGACAGATCAAAACACACAAGTGTTAATAAAGTCACATGACTGTGTGTGTGTGTTGTGTCTTTATAAAGAATCCAGTGACAGATCAAAACACACAAGTGTTAATAAAGTCACATGACTGCTGTGTGTGTGTTGTGTCTTTATAAAGAATCAGTGACAGATCACAACACACAAGTGTTAATAAAGTCACATGACTGTGGTGTGTGTGTTGTGTCTTTATAAAGAATCCAGTGACAGATCACAACACACAAGTGTTAATAAAGTCACATGACTGTGTGTGTGTGTTGTGTCTTTATAAAGAATCCAGTGACAGATCAAAACACACAAGTGTTAATAAAGTCACATGACTGTGTGTGTGTGTTGTGTCTTTATAAAGAATCCAGTGACAGATCAAAACACACAAGTGTTAATAAAGTCACATGACTGTGTGTGTGTGTTGTGTCTTTATAAAGAATCCAGTGACAGATCAAAACACACAAGTGTTAATAAAGTCACATGACTGTGTGTGTGTGTTGTGTCTTTATAAAGAATCCAGTGACAGATCAAAACACACAAGTGGTAATAAAGTCACATGACTGTGTGTGTGTTGTGTCTTTATAAAGAATCCAGTGACAGATCAAAACACACAAGTGTTAATAAAGTCACATGACTGTGTGTGTGTTGTGTCTTTATAAAGAATCCAGTGACAGATCAAAACACACAAGTGTTAATAAAGTCACATGACTGTGTGTGTGTTGTGTCTTTATAAAGAATCCAGTGACAGATCAAAACACACAAGTGTTAATAAAGTCACATGACTGTGTGTGTGTTGTGTCTTTATAAAGAATCCAGTGACAGATCAAAACACACAAGTGTTAATAAAGTCACATGACTGTGTGTGTGTTGTGTCTTTATAAAGAATCCAGTGACAGATCAAAACACACAAGTGTTAATAAAGTCACATGACTGTGTGTGTGTGTTGTGTCTTTATAAAGAATCCAGTGACAGATCACAACACACAAGTGTTAATAAAGTCACATGACTGTGTGTGTGTGTTGTGTCTTTATAAAGAATCCAGTGACAGATCAAAACACACAAGTGTTAATAAAGTCACATGACTGTGTGTGTGTGTTGTGTCTTTATAAAGAATCCAGTGACAGATCAAAACACACAAGTGTTAATAAAGTCACATGACTGTGTGTGTGTTGTGTCTTTATAAAGAATCCAGTGACAGATCAAAACACACAAGTGTTAATAAAGTCACATGACTGTGTGTGTGTGTTGTGTCTTTATAAAGAATCCAGGTGACAGATCAAAACACACAAGTGTTAATAAAGTCACATGACTGTGTGTGTGTGTTGTGTCTTTATAAGAATCCAGTGACAGATCAAAACACACAAGTGTTAATAAAGTCACATGACTGTGTGTGTGTGTTGTGTCTTTATAAAGAATCCAGTGACAGATCACAACACACAAGTGTTAATAAAGTCACATGACTGTGTGTGTGTTGTGTCTTTATAAAGAATCCAGTGACAGATCAAAACACACAAGTGTTAATAAAGTCACATGACTGTGTGTGTGTGTTGTGTCTTTATAAAGAATCCAGTGACAGATCAAAACACACAAGTGTTAATAAAGTCACATGACTGTGTGTGTGTGTTGTGTCTTTATAAAGAATCCAGTGACAGATCAAAACACACAAGTGTTAATAAAGTCACATGACTGTGTGTGTGTGTTGTGTCTTTATAAAGAATCCAGTGACAGATCAAAACACACAAGTGTTAATAAAGTCACATGACTGTGTGTGTGTGTTGTGTCTTTATAAAGAATCCAGTGACAGATCAAAACACACAAGTGTTAATAAAGTCACATGACTGTGTGTGTGTGTTGTGTCTTTATAAAGAATCCAGTGACAGATCAAAACACACAAGTGTTAATAAAGTCACATGACTGTGTGTGTGTGTTGTGTCTTTATAAAGAATCCAGTGACAGATCACAACACACAAGTGTTAATAAAGTCACATGACTGTGTGTGTGTTGTGTCTTTATAAAGAATCCAGTGACAGATCAAAACACACAAGTGTTAATAAAGTCACATGACTGTGTGTGTGTGTTGTGTCTTTATAAAGAATCCAGTGACAGATCAAAACACACAAGTGTTAATAAAGTCACATGACTGTGTGTGTGTGTTGTGTCTTTATAAAGAATCCAGTGACAGATCACAACACACAAGTGTTAATAAAGTCACATGACTGTGTGTGTGTGTTGTGTCTTTATAAAGAATCCAGTGACAGATCAAAACACACAAGTGTTAATAAAGTCACATGACTGTGTGTGTGTTGTGTCTTTATAAAGAATCCAGTGACAGATCACAACACACAAGTGTTAATAAAGTCACATGACTGTGTGTGTGTTGTGTCTTTATAAAGAATCCAGTGACAGATCAAAACACACAAGTGTTAATAAAGTCACATGACTGTGTGTGTGTGTGTGTCTTTATAAAGAATCCAGTGACAGATCAAAACACACAAGTGTTAATAAAGTCACATGACTGTGTGTGTGTGTTGTGTCTTTATAAAGAATCCAGTGACAGATCAAAACACACAAGTGTTAATAAAGTCACATGACTGTGTGTGTGTGTTGTGTCTTTATAAAGAATCCAGTGACAGATCAAAACACACAAGTGTTAATAAAGTCACATGACTGTGTGTGTGTTGTGTCTTTATAAAGAATCCAGTGACAGATCAAAACACACAAGTGTTAATAAAGTCACATGACTGTGTGTGTGTGTTGTGTCTTTATAAAGAATCCAGTGACAGATCAAAACACACAAGTGTTAATAAAGTCACATGACTGTGTGTGTGTGTTGTGTCTTTATAAAGAATCCAGTGACAGATCAAAACACACAAGTGTTAATAAGTCACATGACTGTGTGTGTGTGTTGTGTCTTTATAAAGAATCCAGTGACAGATCAAAACACACAAGTGTTAATAAAGTCACATGACTGTGTGTGTGTTGTGTCTTTATAAAGAATCCAGTGACAGATCAAAACACACAAGTGTTAATAAAGTCACATGACTGTGTGTGTGTGTTGTGTCTTTATAAAGAATCCAGTGACAGATCAAAACACACAAGTGTTAATAAAGTCACATGACTGTGTGTGTGTGTTGTGTCTTTATAAAGAATCCAGTGACAGATCACAACACACAAGTGTTAATAAAGTCACATGACTGTGTGTGTGTGTTGTGTCTTTATAAAGAATCCAGTGACAGATCAAAACACACAAGTGTTAATAAAGTCACATGACTGTGTGTGTGTGTTGTGTCTTTATAAAGAATCCAGTGACAGATCAAAACACACAAGTGTTAATAAAGTCACATGACTGTGTGTGTGTGTTGTGTCTTTATAAAGAATCCAGTGACAGATCAAAACACACAAGTGTTAATAAAGTCACATGACTGTGTGTGTGTGTTGTGTCTTTATAAAGAATCCAGTGACAGATCAAAACACACAAGTGTTAATAAAGTCACATGACTGTGTGTGTGTTGTGTCTTTATAAAGAATCCAGTGACAGATCAAAACACACAAGTGTTAATAAAGTCACATGACTGTGTGTGTGTGTTGTGTCTTTATAAAGAATCCAGTGACAGATCAAACACACAAGTGTTAATAAAGTCACATGACTGTGTGTGTGTGTTGTGTCTTTATAAAGAATCCAGTGACAGATCACAACACACAAGTGTTAATAAAGTCACATGACTGTGTGTGTGTGTTGTGTCTTTATAAAGAATCCAGTGACAGATCAAAACACACAAGTGTTAATAAAGTCACATGACTGTGTGTGTGTGTTGTGTCTTTATAAAGAATCCAGTGACAGATCAAAACACACAAGTGTTAATAAAGTCACATGACTGTGTGTGTGTGTTGTGTCTTTATAAAGAATCCAGTGACAGATCAAAACACACAAGTGTTAATAAAGTCACATGACTGTGTGTGTGTGTTGTGTCTTTATAAAGAATCCAGTGACAGATCAAAACACACAAGTGTTAATAAAGTCACATGACTGTGTGTGTGTTGTGTCTTTATAAAGAATCCAGTGACAGATCAAAACACACAAGTGTTAATAAAGTCACATGACTGTGTGTGTGTGTTGTGGTCTTTATAAAGAATCCAGTGACAGATCAAAACACACAAGTGTTAATAAAGTCACATGACTGTGTGTGTGTTGTGTCTTTATAAAGAATCCAGTGACAGATCACAACACACAAGTGTTAATAAAGTCACATGACTGTGTGTGTGTGTTGTGTCTTATAAAGAATCCAGTGACAGATCAAAACACACAAGTGTTAATAAAGTCACATGACTGTGTGTGGTGTTGTGTCTTTATAAAGAATCCAGTGACAGATCAAAACACACAAGTGTTAATAAAGTCACATGACTGTGTGTGTGTGTTGTGTCTTTATAAAGAATCCAGTGACAGATCACAACACACAAGTGTTAATAAAGTCACATGATTGTGTGTGTGTTGTGTCTTTATAAAGAATCCAGTGACAGATCACAACACACAAGTGTTAATAAAGTCACATGACTGTGTGTGTGTTGTGTCTTTATAAAGAATCCAGTGACAGATCAAAACACACAAGTGTTAATAAAGTCACATGACTGTGTGTGTGTGTTGTGTCTTTATAAAGAATCCAGTGACAGATCAAAACACACAAGTGTTAATAAAGTCACATGACTGTGTGTGTGTTGTGTCTTTATAAAGAATCCAGTGACAGATCAAAACACACAAGTGTTAATAAAGTCACATGACTGTGTGTGTGTGTTGTGTCTTTATAAAGAATCCAGTGACAGATCAAAACACACAAGTGTTAATAAAGTCACATGACTGTGTGTGTGTTGTGTCTTTATAAAGAATCCAGTGACAGATCACAACACACAAGTGTTAATAAAGTCACATGACTGTGTGTGTGTGTTGTGTCTTTATAAGAATCCAGTGACAGATCAAAACACACAAGTGTTAATAAAGTCACATGACTGTGTGTGTGTGTTGTGTCTTTATAAAGAATCCAGTGACAGATCAAAACACACAAGTGTTAATAAAGTCACATGACTGTGTGTGTGTGTTGTGTCTTTATAAAGAATCCAGTGACAGATCACAACACACAAGTGTTAATAAAGTCACATGATTGTGTGTGTGTTGTGTCTTTATAAAGAATCCAGTGACAGATCACAACACACAAGTGTTAATAAAGTCACATGACTGTGTGTGTGTGTTGTGTCTTTATAAAGAATCCAGTGACAGATCAAAACACACAAGTGTTAATAAAGTCACATGACTGTGTGTGTGTTGTGTCTTTATAAAGAATCCAGTGACAGATCACAACACACAAGTGTTAATAAAGTCACATGACTGTGTGTGTGTTGTGTCTTTATAAAGAATCCAGTGACAGATCAAAACACACAAGTGTTAATAAAGTCACATGACTGTGTGTGTGTGTTGTGTCTTTATAAAGAATCCAGTGACAGATCAAAACACACAAGTGTTAATAAAGTCACATGACTGTGTGTGTGTGTTGTGTCTTTATAAAGAATCCAGTGACAGATCAAAACACACAAGTGTTAATAAAGTCACATGACTGTGTGTGTGTTGTGTCTTTATAAAGAATCCAGTGACAGATCAAAACACACAAGTGTTAATAAAGTCACATGACTGTGTGTGTGTGTTGTGTCTTTATAAAGAATCCAGTGACAGATCACAACACACAAGTGTTAATAAAGTCACATGACTGTGTGTGTGTTGTGTCTTTATAAAGAATCCAGTGACAGATCAAAACACACAAGTGTTAATAAAGTCACATGACTGTGTGTGTGTTGTGTCTTTATAAAGAATCCAGTGACAGATCACAACACACAAGTGTTAATAAAGTCACATGATTGTGTGTGTGTTGTGTCTTTATAAAGAATCCAGTGACAGATCACAACACACAAGTGTTAATAAAGTCACATGACTGTGTGTGTGTGTTGTGTCTTTATAAAGAATCCAGTGACAGATCAAAACACACAAGTGTTAATAAAGTCACATGACTGTGTGTGTGTGTTGTGTCTTTATAAAGAATCCAGTGACAGATCACAACACACAAGTGTTAATAAAGTCACATGACTGTGTGTGTGTGTTGTGTCTTTATAAAGAATCCAGTGACAGATCACAACACACAAGTGTTAATAAAGTCACATGACTGTGTGTGTGTGTGTTGTGTCTTTATAAAGAATCCAGTGACAGATCAAAACACACAAGTGTTAATAAAGTCACATGACTGTGTGTGTGTGTTGTGTCTTTATAAAGAATCCAGTGACAGATCAAAACACACAAGTGTTAATAAAGTCACATGACTGTGTGTGTGTGTTGTGTCTTTATAAAGAATCCAGTGACAGATCAAAACACACAAGTGTTAATAAAGTCACATGACTGTGTGTGTGTGTGTGTTGTGTCTTTATAAAGAATCCAGTGACAGATCATCATAATGGTGTTTATGTTTAATAAAGACTTTAAGAGATTTACAGTCAAATACTGATGATGATAATGATAATGAATCATAAATAATAACAGTCTTATAAACACATCCACACAAACATGCACTCTTAACATCTAATATTATATCATATTATATATATTGATCCGGATTAAACCCAGAATGTTAAGAGTTATGATTAAACACTAGACTCTCTGGATTAAACAGAGATTTAGAACATTAACACAACATGAACACTTACAGCTCATTTCTCTGTTTGGGTTCTTCACGACAGTCGCCTTGAATGGTGCTGACGTACGTGCACACGTCATCTCTGCGCGCCTCACACGTCATCTCTGCGCGTCTCCTACGTCATCTCTAAGCGCCTCACACGTCATCTCTGCGCGCCTCACACGTCATATCCGCTGTCCTGTGATTGTAGTCAGTAAACAGATAACTCGATGTCACGTGTTTCGGGTTGTGTTCACAATAATATAAGATAGAAAATAACTGTACGTGTAATTCAACAGAATGATATGGAAGCATGTAAATAAATGATAGCATAGACATTTAATAACATCTTTGTTGTCATAATCTTTCAAAGCAGGAGAAAGAAGAACAATCTCCTCGGATTCATCTGAAGATCTATAAGATGAAGAAGAGATGTTACTACAACACTGAATGTCTTCAGTTACTCACTTTAATATCAAAAAAGAATAAATTAAGTGTTTTTACTCTATGTACATATATAGTTTTTGTTTATTTATCTACACTTACACAGATATTTATTCTTGATGTGTTGTTCTATTCCTGTTTCGATGTTTATGAGTAGACTTAGTGTCAACACTTCACTGAATCTCTTACAGTAATATTAATATGTGTAGCTGATCGAGAGAGACCAGAGAGAGAGAGACCAGAGAGAGAGAGAGACCAGAGAGAAAGAGAGAGAGAAAGAGAGACCAGAGAGAGAGAGACCAGAGAGAGAGAGAGACCAGAGAGAGAGAGAGACCAGAGAGAGAGAGAGAGACCAGAGAGAGAGAGAGAGAGACCAGAGAGAGAGAGAGAGAGAGAGAGAGAGAGACCAGAGAGAGAGAGAGAGAAAGAGAAAGAGAGACCAGAGAGAGAGAGAGAGAGAGACCAGAGAGAGAGCGAGAGAGAGAGACCAGAGAGAGAGAAAGAGAGACCAGAGAGAGAGAGAGAGAGACCAGAGAGAGAGAGAGAGACCAGAGAGAGAGAGACCAGAGAGAGAGAGAGACCAGAGAGAGAGAGACCAGAGAGAGAGAGAGAGACCAGAGAGAGAGAGAGAGAGAGAGAGAGAGACCAGAGAGAGAGAGAGAGAAAGAGAAAGAGAGACCAGAGAGAGAGAGAGAGACCAGAGAGAGAGAGACCAGAGAGAGAGAAAGAGAGACCAGAGAGAGAGAGAGAGAGACCAGAGAGAGAGAGAGAGAGAGAGAGAAAGAGAAAGAGAGACCAGAGAGAGAAAGAGAAAGAGAGACCAGAGAGAGAGAGCGAGAGACCAGAGAGAGAGAGAGAGACCAGAGAGACCAGAGAGAGAGAGAGACCAGAGAGAGACCAGAGAGAGAGAGAGACCAGAGAGAGAGAGAGACCAGAGAGAGAGAGAGACCAGAGAGAGAGAGAGAGAGACCAGAGAGAGAGAAAGAGAAAGAGAGACCAGAGAGAGAGAAAGAGAAAGAGAGACCAGAGAGAGAGAGAGAGAGACCAGAGAGAGAAAGAGAGACCAGAGAGAGAGACCAGAGAGAGACCAGAGACAGAGAGTGAGACCAGAGAGAGAGAGTGAGACCAGAGAGAGACCAGAGAGAGAGTGAGACCAGAGAGAGAGAGTGAGACCAGAGAGAGAGAGTGAAACCAGAGAGAGAGAGAGAGACCGGAGAGAGAGAGTGAGACCAGAGAGAGACCGGAGAGAGAGAGAGAGACCAGAGAGAGAGAGTGAGACCAGAGAGAGAGAGTCAGACCAGAGAGAGAGAGAGAGAGAGAGACCAGAGAGAGAGAGTGAGACCAGAGAGAGAGAGAGAGACCAGAGAGAGACCAGAGAGAGAGAGTGAGACCAGAGAGAGAGAGAGAGAGACCAGAGAGAGAGAGTGAGACCAGAGAGAGAGAGTGAGACCAGAGAGAGAGAGAGTGAGACCAGAGAGAGAGAGAGAGAGACCAGAGAGAGAGAGAGACCACAGAGAGAGAGTGAGACCAGAGAGAGCGAGAGAGAGAATGAGACCAGAGAGAGAGAGTCAGACCAGAGAGAGAGAGAGAGACCAGAGAGAGAGAGTGAGACCAGAGAGAGAGAGAGAGAGAGACCAGAGAGAGACCAGATAGAGAGAGTGAGACCAGAGAGAGAGAGTGAGACCAGAGAGAGAGAGAGAGAGACCAGAGAGAGAGAGTGAGACCAGAGAGAGACACAAGAGAGAGAGAGTGAGACCAGAGAGAGAGAGAGTGAGACCAGAGAGAGAGAGAGACCACAGAGAGAGAGTGAGACCAGAGAGAGAGAGAGACCAGAGAGAGAGAGTGAGACCAGAGAGAGAGCAAGAGAGACCAGAGAGAGAGAGAGACAGAGACCAGAGAGAGACCAGAGAGAGAGAGACCAGAGAGAGACAGAGAGACCAGAGAGAGAGAGAGAGAGACCAGAGAGAGACAGATAGACCAGAGAGAGAGACCAGAGAGAGAGAGAGAGAGACCAGAGAGAGAGAGAGAGGCCAGAGAGAGAGAGAGAGCAAGAGAGACCAGAGAGAGAGAGAGAGCGAGAGAGAGAATGAAACAGATATATAGAGAGAGAGACAGATATAGAGAGAGGGAGAGAGAGAGATAGATATATAGAGAGAGGCAGATATAGAGAGTGAGAGAGTGAGACAGGTATAGAGAGAGAGAGACAGATATAGAAAGTGAGAGAGTGAGAGACAGATATATATAGAGAGAGAGACAGATATAGAGAGTGAGAGAGCGAGAGAGACAGATATAGAGAGAGGGTGAGAGAGAGAGACAGATATAGAGAGAGCGAGAGAAACAGATATAGAGGGAGAGAGAGACAGATATAGAGAGAGGGAGAGAGTGAGACAGATTTATAGAGAGAGGGACAGATATAGAGAGTGAGACAGATATAGAGAGAGAGAGACAGATATAGAGGGAGAGACAGATATAGAGAGAGGGAGAGAGAGTGAGACAGATATAGAGAGAGGGAGAGAGGGAGAGAGAGACAGATATAGAGAGAGAGACAGATATAGAGAGAGAGTGAGAGAGAGAGAGACAGATATAGTGAGAGAGCGAGACAGATATATATATATAGAGAGAGAGACAGATATAGAGAGAGTGAGACAGATATATATAGCGAGAAACAGATATATATATATAGAGAGAGAGAGAGACAGATATAGAGGGAGAGAGAGACAGATATAGAGAGCGAGAGAGACAGATATAGAGAGAGGGTGAGAGAGAGAGACAGATATAGAGAGAGCGAGAGAAACAGATATAGAGAGAGCGAGAGAGACAGATATAGAGAGTGAGAGAGACAGATATAGTGAGAGAGCGAGACAGATATATATATATATATATAGAGAGAGACAGATATAGAGAGAGTGAGACAGATATATATAGCGAGAAACAGATATATATATATATATATAGAGAGAGAGAGAGAGTTATAGAGGGAGAGAGAGAGAGAGACAGATATAGAGAGCGAGAGAGACAGATATAGAGAGAGGGTGAGAGAGAGAGACAGATATAGAGAGAGCGAGAGAAACAGATATAGAGAGAGAGAGTGAGACAGATATAGAGAGAGTGAGAGACAGATATAGAGAGAGGGAGAGAGAGTGAGACAGATATATAGAGAGAGAGACAGATATAGAGTGTGAGAGAGTGAGACAGATATAGAGATTGAGAGAGAGAGACAGATATAGAGAGAGAGTGAGAGAGACAGATATAGAGAGAGGGAGAGTGAGATAGATATATAGAGAGAGGCAGATATAGAGAGTGAGAGAGTGAGACAGGTATAGAGAGAGAGAGACAGATATAGAAAGTGAGAGAGTGAGAGACAGATATATATAGAGAGAGAGACAGATATAGAGAGAGAGTGAGAGAGAGAGATATAGAGGGAGAGACAGATATAGAGAGTGAGAGAGCGAGAAAGACAGATATAGAGAGAGGGTGAGAGAGAGAGACAGATATAGAGAGAGCGAGAGAAACAGATATAGAGGGAGAGAGAGAGACAGATATAGAGAGACAGATATAGAGAGAGGGAGAGAGTGAGACAGATTTATAGAGAGAGAGACAGATATAGAGAGTGAGACAGATATAGAGGGAGAGAGACAGATATAGAGAGAGAGACAGAGAGAGAGAGACAGATATAGAGGGAGAGACAGATATAGAGAGAGGGAGAGAGAGTGAGACAGATATATAGAGAGAGAGACAGATATAGAGAGAGGGAGAGAGAGAGAGACAGATATATATAGAGAGAGACAGATATAGAGAGTGAGACAGATATATAGAGAGAGAGAGACAGATATAGAGAGTGACAGAGAGAGAGACAGATATAGAGACAGAGAGAGAGAGAGACAGATATAGAGGGAGAGACAGATATAGAGAGAGGGAGAGAGAGTGAGACAGATATATATATAGAGAGAGACAGATATAGAGAGAGAGAGACAGATATAGAGATAGGGAGAGAGATATATATAGAGAGAGACAGATATAGAGAGAGGGAGAGACAGTGAGACAGATATAGAGAGAGGGAAAGAGAGTGAGACATATAGAGAGAGGGAGAGAGAGTGAGACAGATATAGAGAGAGAGGGAGACAGATATATATAGAGAGTGACAGATATAGAGAGTGAGAGAGACAGATATAGAGAGAGAGAGAACGATATAGAGAGAGGGAGAGAGGGTGAGACAGATATAGAGGGAGAGTGAAAGACAGATATAGAGAGAGTGAGACAGATATAGAGAGAGAGAGAGAGACAGATATAGAGGGAGAGAGAGAGAGTGAGACAGATATATATAGAGAGAGGGAGAGAGAGAGAGAGAGTGAGACAGATATAGAGAGAGGGAGAGAGAGAGAGTGAGACAGATATAGAGAGAGGGAGAGAGGGTGAGACAGATATAGAGGGAGAGAGACAGATATAGAGAGAGGGAGAGAGAGAGAGAGAGTGAGACAGATATAGAGAGAGGGAGAGACAGATATAGAGGGAGAGAGACAGATATAGAGAGAGGGAGAGAGATATATTGAGAGAGGGAGAGAGACAGATATAGAGAGAGAGAGTGAGACAGATATAGAGAGAGGGAGAGACAGATATAGAGGGAGAGAGACAGATATAGAGAGAGGGAGAGAGATATATTGAGAGAGGGAGAGAGACAGATATAGAGAGAGAGAGTGAGACAGATATAGAGAGAGGGAGAGACAGATATAGAGGGAGTGAGACAGATGTAGAGAGAGAGTTGTGTGTGTGTGTGCGTGTGTGTGTGTCTGTTTGTGTGTGTGTGTGTGTGTGTGAGTGATGTGTGTGTGTGTGTGTGTGTGTGTGTGTGTGTGTGTGTGTGTGTGAGTGATGTGTGTGTGTGTGTGTGTGTGTGTGTGTGTGTGTGTGTGTGTGTGTGTGTGTGTGTGTGTGAGTGATGTGTGTGTGTGTGTGTGAGTGATGTGTGTGTGTGTTTGTGTGTGTTCACTGTTGTGTGTGTTTGTGTGTGTGTGTGTGTGTGTGTTCACTGTTGTGTGTGTGTGTGTGTGTGTGTGTTCACTGTTGTGTGTGTGTGTGTGTGTGTGGGGGGTGTGTGTGTGTGTGTGTGTGTGAGGTGTGTGTGTGTTCACAGTGTGTGTGTGTGTGTGTGTGTGTGTGTGAGGTGTGTGTGTTCACAGTGTGTGTGTGTGTTATGTCATATCTTTATTCTCTGAGCGCTCATTGGTTGACGTCACGTCTGTGTTGTGACGTCAGTGTTCCGGTAATGGCGTCTGTGTGTGTGTGAGATGGTGTCAGTGTTATAAACATGAAGCGCAGAAGAGTTTCTCGTCAGTGAGAAGAACGCGCGCTGTGTGTTTGTGTTCACGTCTCTGTGGTAACGCGACGCGACGCGACGAGCTGTCCGACATGATGAAGCTGAAGTCGAATCAGACGCGCACTTATGACGGAGACGGCTTTAAGAAGCGAGCCGCGTGTCTGTGCTTCAGAACCGACACCGAGGAGGAGGTGAGACCTGCGGAACGCGTCACCGCTCGAGCGTCTCACGCGACACCGCTAATGTTCATGAGCCCGGCCTAGCGTTAAACTCCGAGCAGAAGCGCGCGAGCCGTCGGTGTCAAGAACGCGTCGCGTCTGTAACGCTAGGCCCAAATCACGGCACCATCACTAATACTCACACGAATAACAACACACGAGTAATACTCACACGAGTAACAACACACGAGTAATACTCACACGAGTAACAATATACGAGCAACAATACACGGGTAACAATACACGGGTAACAATACACGAGTAATACTCGCACGAGTAACAATAACACGAGTAATACTCGCACGAGTAACAATACACGAGTAATAACCACACGAGTAATAACCACACGAGTAACAATACACGAGTAATACTCACACGGGTAACAATAACACGAGTAATACTCGCACGGGTAACAATACACGAGTAATACTCACACGAGTAACAATACACGAGTAATACTCGCACGAGTAACAATACACGAGTAATACTCGCACGGGTAACAATACACGAGTAATACTCACACGAGTAACAATACACGAGTAATACTCGCACGAGTAACAATACACGAGCAATACCCGCACGAGTAACAATAACACGAGTAATACTCGCACGAGTAACAATACACGAGTAATAACCACGCGAGTAACAATACACGAGTAATACTCACACGGGTAACAATAACACGAGTAATACTCGCACGAGTAACAATACACGAGTAATAACCACACGAGTAACAATACACGAGTAATAACCACGCGAGTAACAATACACGAGTAATACTCACACGGGTAACAATAACACGAGTAATACTCGCACGGGTAACAATACACGAGTAATGCTCACACGGGTAACAATACACGAGTAATACCCACACGAGTAACAATAACACGAGCAATACTCACGCGGGTAACAATACGCGAGCAATACCCCCACGAGTAACAATAACACGAGTAACACTCACACGGTTAACAATAACACGAGTAATACCCGCACGAGTAACAATATCATGAGTAATGCTCACACGAGCAACAATAACATGAGTAATACTCACACGAGTAACAATAACATGGGTAATACCCACACAAGTAACAATAACATGGGTAATACTCGCACGAGTAACAATAACGCGAGCAACACTCACACGAGTAGCAATACGCGAGCAATACTCGCACGAGTAACGATAGCATGAGTAATACTCACACGAGCAACAATAACACGAGTGATACTCACACGAGCAACAATAACACGAGTAATACTCACGCGGGTAGCAATAACATGAGCAATACTGCGCGAGTAACAATAACACGAGTATTACTCACACGAGCAGCAACAACACGAGTAACAATACACGAGTAATACCCGCACGAGTAACAATACACGAGCAATACTCGCACGAGTAACAACAAGCACGAGCAACACTCACACGAGTAACAATAACACGAGTAATACTCACGCGAGTAGCAATAACATGAGCAATACTGCGCGAGTAACAATAACACGAGTAATACTCGCACGAGTAACAATAACATGAGTAATACCCACACGAGCAACAATAACATGAGTGATACTCGCGCGAGTAGCAATAACATGGGTGATACTCGCGCGGGTAACAATACACACGAGTAGCAATCACACGAGCAATACCCACACGAATAACAATCACACGAGTAATACTCACACGAGTAACACTCACACGAGTAATACTCACACAAGTAGCAATACACGAATAATACTCACACGAGTAACAACGCGCGAGTAATACTCACACGAGTAACAATACGCGAGTAATACTCACGCGGGTAACAATACACGGGTAGCACCACGCGAGTAGCACTACACGAGTAATACTCGCACGAGTAACGCTACACGGGTAACAATACACGAGTAATCCTCACACGAGTAACACTACGCGAGTAATACTCACACGGGTAACACTGCGCGGGTAATACTCACACGAGTAACACACACGGGTAGCACCACACGGGTAACACTCGCACGAGTAACACTGCACGGGTAACAATACACGAGCAATACTCACACGAGTAACACTACACGAGTAATACTCACGTGAGTAACAGTACACGAGTAATACTCACACGAGTAACACTACACGGGTAGCACTACACGAGTGATACTCGCACGAGTAACACTACGCGGGTAGCACTACACGAGTAATATTCGCACGAGTAACACTACACGGGTAATACCCACGCGAGCAGCAATGCACGAGTAATACTCACACGGGTAATACTCTCACGAGTAACAACACACGAGTAATACTCACACGGGTGGCAATAGATGAGTAATACTCACGCGAGTAACAAAACACGAGTAGCAATCACGCGAGCAATACTCACACGAGTAACAATCACGCGAGTAATACTCACACAAGCAGCGATACGCGGGTAGTACTCACACGAGTAACACTCACACGAGTAGCGATCACGCGAGTAATACTCGCGCGAGTAACAATCGCACGGGTAATACACACACGAGTAATACTCACACGAGTAACACTGCACGAGTGATACTCACACGGGTAACACTACGCGGGTAATACTCGCACGAGTAACACTACACGAGTAATAATAAATGAGTAATACTCACACGAGTAACAAAACACGAGTAACAATAACGCGAGTAATACTCACACGAGCAGCAGTACACGGGTAGCGCTCACGCGTGTGACAATAACGCGAGCAATACCCGCGCGAGTAACAATACACGAGTAATACTCACACGAGTAACAATAGCACGAGTAGTACTCGCACGGGTAACAATACACGAGCAATACCCACGCGAGTAACAATAACACGAGTAATGCTCGCACGGGTTACAATACACGGGTAATGCTCGCACGAGTAACAATAACACGAGTAATACCCACGCGAGTAACAATACCATGGGTAATACTCACACGGGTAACAATAACATGAGTAGTACCCGCACGAGTAACAATAACATGGGTAGTACCCACACGAGTAACAATACACGGGTGATACTAGCACGAGTAGCAATAAACGAGTAATACTCACACGAGTAACAATACACGAGTGTTACTCGCACGAGTAACACTGCACGAGTAATACTCACGTGAGTAGCAATACCCGAGTAATATTCACACGAGTAATACTCACACGAGTAACAATGCACGGGTAATACCCACACGGGTAACAATACACGAGCAATGGTGCACTTGAGTAATAGTATACCGAGTAACAATAATGTGAATAGCAATCACATGAGTAACTGACGCGAGTATTACCCACACGAGTAACAATAACGAGAGCAACACTCACGCGAGTAACAATAACGCGAGTAATACTCACACGAGTAGCAATACGCGAGCACTACTCAAACGAGTGACAATGGCGCGAGTATTACTCACACGAGTTACAATAACGTGAGTAATACTCACACGAGTAACAATAACATGAGTAATACTCGCACGAGTAACAATACACGAGTAACACTCGCACGAATAACAACACACGAGTAATACTCACACGAATAACAATACACGTGTAATACTCACACGAATAACAATACACGAGTAATACTCACACGAATAACAATACACGAGTAATACTCACACGGGTAACAATACACGAGTAATACACACACGAGTAACAATAACATGGGTAATACTCACACGCGTAACAATAACATGGGTAATACTCACACGCGTAACAATACACGAGTAATACTCACACGAGTAGCAATAACACGAGTAACGATGAACTTGAGGAATAATATACTAAGTAACAATAACATGAGTAATGATGAACTTGAGTAGTAATATACTAGGTAACAATATCATGAGTAATACTCACATTAGTAACAATAACATGAGTAAGGATGAACTTGAGTAGTAATATACTAAGTAACAATAACATGGGTAATACTCACATTAGTAAAATATAATGTGAGTGATGGTAAGCTTAAGTATCAAAAAAGCTTGAATAATAACACAAGGAATAATAACACAAGTAATAATAAGCTTGAGTATTAAAAAGCTTGAGGAATAATAACATGAATGATAAGAACATGAGTGAAAATGAGCTTGATGAATAATAATATGAGTAATTAAAGCAACTAAATGAATAGTAAAATGAGTAAAAATGAGCTTGAGTTATAATAACAACGAGAGTGATAATGAGCTTGAGTAAATAGAACATGAGCAACAATGACACAAGTAATAATGAGGTTGAGTAAAACATGAGTAATAGTAACATGAGTAATAATAACATGAGTTTATGTTTGTGAATGACAGCAGTGTTTCTGACACTATACTTCAGTGACCCTCCTGTAATACTCGAGTACAGATTTGAGATGTTGGAGAACTCCCGAGATTTATTGTGTGTTAAGAAATTGCTGAAATGTGGTTTGTTTATTCGTTTATGAAATAACACAATAGAAATAAATCACAGACGTTTTGTTGTGTTATATTCACACAGGTGTTGTTGGTGAGCAGCAGCAGGTATCCAGATAAATGGATCGTTCCTGGAGGAGGAATGGAGCCGGACGAGGAGCCAAATGATGCTGCTGTCAGAGAAGTTTGTGAAGAGGTTTGACTTTTGCAATAAAATGAAAACATTTCTGTATAAAACATGAGGATATTGTGAAACATGTCTGACAGTAAATCACAGACAGATAAACATCTGGCTCTCTGTGAGAGATTGACAGGAATATGTAGATGATTCTTTAAGGACATTAAAGGTTGTTATATTGATGGTGTGTGTTCAGGACTATATTTAGACTGTGATAGATGATGGTGAGGGTGAGGATGAGGAGGGTAAGGATGAGGATGATGATGGTGATGATGAGTGATGATGATGATGATGATGATGGTGATGGTGATGGTGATGAGGATGAGGAGGATGATGATGGTGATGATGATGATGATGATGATGGTGATGAGTGATGAGTGATGATGATGATGATGAGGATGATGATGGTGATGATGATGGTGATGGTGATGGTGATGAGGAGGATGAGGATGAGGAGGATGATGATGATGATGAGGATGATGATGGTGATGATGATGATGATGATGATGGTGATGATGAGTGATGATGATGAGGAGGATGAGGATGAGGATGAGGATGAGGATGATGATGATGATGATGGTGATGATGATGATGATGATGGTGATGATGAGTGATGATGATGAGGAGGATGAGGATGAGGATGAGGATGATGATGATGATGATGATGGTGATGATGAGTGATGATGATGATGATGATGATGATGATGATGATGATGATGATGATGATGATGATGATGGTGATGGTGATGGTGATGAGGATGAGGAGGATGAGGATGAGGATGAGGAGGATGAGGATGATGATGAGGATGGTGATGGTGATGATGATGATGATGATGATGAGGATGAGGATGAGGATGAGGATGAGGATGATGATGATGATGATGATGATGATGATGATGAACTCAACTCAAGCTGTCTGTGACATTTGTTCTGATGTTTGTTACCATGAATCTCTACACAAAACACAACCAATTTCTATGATAGTTGATCAAGATTATTTAAAAACCCAAATATTACACCAAAGTTATATTACAGAAAAGATTTGCTTTGATATACACAATTATGTTATTTTGGATCTATTAATAGATTAGCAGACTGATAATGTCAGGGTTTTTATACACAACATCATCAGCAACTAAAAACTCAAAACCTTTTATTCTATTGACATCTACATGCCTGGGGATGTATGATAGAATTGTGTCACTTATACTTGTTTGATATATCCTCAGAATAGAGACAAATCCTCCTATTGTTAAACACAAGTTTAAATATCTTGATGTCTTAAGCACTAATTTTTGAATTTTGAATATTTTTGACAGGCTGGTGTCAAGGGGAATTTAGGAAGACTTGTAGGAATATTTGAAGTAAGTTCTATGTTAACATAAGAGTGTTAAACACATGTGCGGTGTTGTGATGTTTCTCATTAATATTTTGTTTTTTTTATTCAGAATCGAGATAGGAAACACAGAACATACGTCTATGTTCTCATTGTGACTGAGGTTTTAGAAGACTGGGAGGATTCTGTAAACATTGGTATGTCCACATCATGTGTCTGAATATAAAACCTGTTTTGATTCTTTACGGCTGTGTTTGTGATGTTTTTTGACTCTTTCTTGTTGTGACAGGGAGAAAGAGAGAGTGGTTTAAAATTGAGGATGCCATACAAGTGTTGCAGTATCACAAACCCGTTCAGGCCACATACTTCTCAGCTCTTCAGGAAGGCTGTCTGAACCGGAACGGTGCTCCGCTGGTGGCCACTATAGATGAAGATCTGTCACCCACATACAGCATCAATCAGAGCTCTGTCTCCGACATCAGATAACTAATATAAAACAAGCTTCCTCCACTCACACTCTTACTTTCATTATTCTTTTCTCCTTTTTATTTTCACTTCTTAAAATACGTCACAAACAATGCTTGCCAACTCTCTGTGAGTGCTGGGACGCTGGCACAGTCGTCGAGGGTTGGATGAATATTTTTGTAAATTGAATATTTTTGCTTTTTACTGATTGGTTTTCCTTTTAAAGCTGAATCCTCTCTGCGGCCCGTGTGCGATAAAATAAACGCTCCCTTTTACAGTGGTGATGTAAAAACATACACGGTGCATTAGCATGTGACAGTATTCAGTATTTTTACACCTTGAGTTTGTTTGTGTGCTTGTGTGTGACTGTGAATGTGGGAGAAGTTTTGCATGAGCGCTGGTATTTATTTGTCATATTTTGTGTTTGTGTCATGAATGTTTAACCTGTGTCTTGTTTCATTGATGCTTTTCACTTTGTTTTCACATCTTGTAAATATCCTGCAGGCCTCCAAACACAGAGGGTTTAAGTTATAATATTACCTGATTCGACTGGACTGTAAACAAAAGTTGTTTTTATATGAACTTTTTTCAGTTTTGAGTTAATTTAGTGAGAAACTGAACATTTAGTAGACTTTGATAATATCAAAATGATTTGGCTATAATTTGTAGACCATTTTTAAAGTCAACATGAACTCAGAATGATCCCTGTTTTAGTTCTTAAAGCCTGTCTCTGGTGAACTCTGACAATATTCTCCACCTATGTGATGACCGATGATTTAATATCCGGTTAGGCCATTACTGGAGTAAAATGGGTTACTAACATAGATTCATGTTGACTTGAATTTTGGCTGTTATCAAACGTTTACATGATATCAATAAGTACTTGTCCCAGTATTTTACTTTCTCCACATTTTTCCTCATATCAGCAAAATTCACGTAATCTCTTGCCGTCTCTGCTGGTACATTAAAGAGTTCAGTTATGTTTATTGAATCATGTATATTTCAGACTGGAGAAGTGTTTTAGTCAGTCTGTGAAGGTTTTGTTATTCGGGCAGATGAAGGTCTTCTAAATAATGTTAATTGTTTTAATCTCTTGTATTTCTCCGGAATATTAAAGACACCCTTAAAACTGTGTAGATGCTGAACGGTTAAGTTGTGGCAAACCTCAAACAGATTTTATTCGAGCATTTAAAATGGTTTTCACTTATCTTTCGAAATGTCAAGTTTGTCTATAAAGCCAAACTGCTCGCTCGGTGTCAGAAAGCAGCAGTTGGTGTAAAACTGTGAATTTTGAGCCACTGTAGTCAGCATTTGTTTTCCTCTTGTACATATGAACTTTGAGTGCTTGATGTTATGATGATGTATAGATTGTGGTACACGCAAGGACTGTCAAGGGTCCGGCTTCTTCTTTACAGCAGTGTTGGGCTTTTAAGTGCATTTATATCTTATAAAAGTTCAATGGTTTTTATGGTTAGTGTGACTTTAAAGTAATGGGAAAACCAAGATTGGAGACATATGAGTGGTCAACACTAACATCTTACGGTTAAAATCCACTTGTAGTGCAGCATGAATTATGAGATTGTTTCGGTTTTGTTATTTGATGTGATGATGGTTATAGTGATGTTTGTCTCATTCTTGTGGATGAAGATTGTTTTGTGTAGTAGACGTTACTGCATTAATCTTTCAAATATAATGAACAGAACAATTTCTCTTTAGCATGATTCCTATTATTTCTAGAAACAAAATCAAATCAACTGCATCATAAACAAAGAAATTGATCACCCAAACAATACAAAAATACAAGCACTTTACATTTGTCATACTCACTATCATTAGACTTTGAATGTAAATCATGTTTTGGCCACTCTTGAAATTGTGTGCTTTGTGTGTATGGGACAAAATGAACTTGTAAATCAACCAGCACTCCATCAAAGCAGATACCCATTCAGTTTGAAAGGTGTTCCCATCACTGGAATATTTTCCTTTTCTCACTTTTTGGATTGTGAAACAAACAACGAGAATGTAATATTAATGTGCCAACTAATTAAAATCAATAAAAACAGTATTTCATCTCTAAGTGTTCAGTGACTTTGTCCAAATACAAAATCTTGTTCAAGGGTAATATACCTCCGATGTAAAGTTTGATACATGCAACATCCATCATGAACTGTCAATTTGTTGATTAAATGCTACAATAGTCACTCATATAGACGCTGTGGTGTTCCATTTTTACTCTGGACTTAATGAAATATGAGGCCTGTTAATGTACCATCACACAAGCCATCCCACACTCCAGCTATTAGAAATGACACAGGGTCAGACACATGAGCACTTTTGCACTTTTATTGTACAGATAACAATGAACATTACTGCGGCTGTTGTCCTCTGCCACGACCAAATCCACCTCTCTGAAAAACACAAGACAACTCATATGAGGTCATGATGCATTAAAACAACATTCTGAAATTCATTCTGTATTCAAACAGCAGCACTTACAAACTGGAATTCTGTGGCAGCTCCTGCACCAGCCTCTGCTTTCTTATCTGCACCGGCTGGAAAAACAAAAAAACGTTCACTTTAATCCACTCAAAAGAACCAGACAATACATCTGCTCCCTAACACAACAATCCTTCTTAACATGTAAATCAGTATTCATATACAGTCAGATACATTTAAGCACTTTAGATCAATTTAAGCATTTAATAGATGCTTTAATTCAAAGCAAAGGGTATGCAAAATGTGTATTCAAGCCTTTAACATTCAACAGTTGTTGCCTCTCATAGTTGTGGAAATTTAGTTAATTGTAATAAAGTCTGTTCATACTATTTTAAGTCACTGAAGATGAAAGTTGGTAGATGTAAGTGTAAACATCCACTTAAGTACATGCCTTATGAAGACTAACATCCAGCGTGTCTGCTTCACAATGTCACATCTAAAGAATGTGCTGATGTTCAAACATCATTCACGTGTACTTACGTGGAGCTGCAGACCGCCTGTATGCGTCTCTGTCTCCCTCTCCACGGGCCAGACGGGCCGGTCTCTCTCCCTCAAGACCTGGAACACAACAAACATTTGCTTTATATAACCGCTCTCAAGATCTATGGATGATGTGAAACACTTTAACATTAAACAAGACAAAGATAAAGTTAAGAATGAAAACATACTCTTGGGGCGGGGCCTGGCAGTCTCTGGGCGGGTCTGACGGCGGAGGGTGGCGGGTACGATCTCTGGGGGAAGGTGAAGGAAGTCCCTCAGGTACTGGATTCCCTCATTGGTCAAATACCAGTAGAAGTGGCGCCAAGCAAACTGCTCTTTGACGTGCCCGCGTGATTTCAGGGACTACAGGAGAACACAGAGAGGACCGTCAATCATCTGGTGCTTACATTACACGAATAGTGTTCTATAAACCATATTTCAAGACCTTGAACCTCTAATCGTAGCAATACACTGGATTTAAAAGCTGAACTCTTTTAAAAGTGTGTAAAGTGAATCTGACGTCACCTGCATGGCCTTCATGACGTGAAGGTTTGGTACGTTCTTATCTGCCAGCTCGGGGTGTTTTGCAAGATGCACATCTTTCTTGGCCACCATGACGCCTTCTTTAAAGAGAAGCTCATAGATGGCAATACGGTTCTTCTTGGGCATCAACATCTACAAACACAAAACAACACTTATGAGTTTACATGGGAACAAGTTCATTATCCACCTTTAAAACCTCTACTAAGACTGATGATGAATACACTTACAAGTGATCAGATTTATTTATCTGTTATTACTGATCTTTAATGTCTTCGTATGACGACACAACAACAAGTAAACATTTAATCTCAGTACATACGTATAATAAACCCCCAATCTCAGTACATACGTATAATAAACCCCCAATCTCAGTATATACGTATAATAAACCCCCAATCTCAGTATATACGTATAATAAACCCCCAATCTCAGTATATACGTATAATAAACCCCCAATCTCAGTACATACGTATAATAAACCCCCAATCTCAGTACATACGTATAATAAACCCCCAATCTCAGTACATACGTATAATAAACCCCCAATCTCAGTACATACGTATAATAAACCCCCAATCTCAGTACATACGTATAATAAACCCCCAATCTCAGTACATACGTATAATAAACCCCCAATCTCAGTACATATGTATAATAAACCCCCAATCTCAGTACATATGTATAATAAACCCCCAATCTCAGTACATATGTATAATAAACCCCCAATCTCAGTACATATGTATAATAAACCCCCAATCTCAGTATACATGTATAATAAACCCCCAATCTCAGTACATATGTATAATAAACCCCCAATCTCAGTATATATGTATAATAAACCCCCAATCTCAGTACATATGTATAATAAACCCCCAATCTCAGTACATATGTATAATAAACCCCCAATCTCAGTATATACGTATAATAAACCCCCAATCTCAGTATATACGTATAATAAACCCCCAATCTCAGTACATATTTATAATAAACCCCCAATCTCAGTACATACGTATAATAAACCCCCAATCTCAGTACATATTTATAATAAACCCCCAATCTCAGTACATATTTATAATAAACCCCCAATCTCAGTACATATGTATAATAAACCCCCAATCTCAGTATATATGTATAATAAACCCCCAATCTCAGTACATATTTATAATAAACCCCCAATCTCAGTATATATGTATAATAAACCCCCAATCTCAGTACATATTTATAATAAACCCCCAATCTCAGTACATATGTATAATAAACCCCCAATCTCAGTACATATGTATAATAAACCCCCAATCTCAGTATATATGTATAATAAACCCCCAATCTCAGTACATATGTATAATAAACCCCCAATCTCAGTACATATGTATAATAAACATTTAGAGTCCAGTGATGCTAACACACATGACAACAGGTTTAAAACTCTTCTCTCAGAATAAATTAAACTTCTTTTACTCAGATGTGCACAAACTTTAAAGTTATCTTTATATTTTATTTTATATTCCTGCTGTAGTTTATCTCACTGTTATACACACCGGAAACGACACAGGCCGCCATCAGGCCTTAAAACCACATTTCTCTGACCGGAAACACCTCAAGACTGAGATAAATGTGTAGTAAAGAAGATGTTTAACACGAACTCGTCTTCAAACACAGATCACGAGTTATGATGACAGAGATTTTTAATGGATTTTCGGCTCTTGTCTCGGCTTACCTTTACTCTTGTCGGGAGACCGGAGCCGGAAAGGACGTCACACACGAGACTTCCGGTGTTGTGCCAGCGCGCTTTTGAAGGTCCCGTGCGAGATCTCTGGCGCCACCTGCTGAGCTGGAGGAGCACAGAGTTATATTATTTAAAAACAAGAATTATAACAAAACAATCAAGTTTATTATATAATTTTCATCTCATGTATTTAAGTCTTCCTGCTGCCTTTAACAAGCCGAAGACTTTACTGCACACAAGGGTTTATTGTGTTACTCATAAAGAATGTTGTCTGAATGTTCATCTGCTGAAATTACAGTTCAATCAAATTATGTGACAGGCATTTATTATCAATTCTGTACACAACACACATCACAACACAACACACAACAACACAACTCAACACACAACACAACTCAACACACAACACAACACACAACACAACATTGTGATTCACAACACAACACAACACAACACAACATAACATTGTGATTCACAACACAACACATCACAACACAACACAACACAACATTGTGATTCACAACACAACACATCACAACACAACACATCACATCACAACACAACACATCACATCACATCACATCACAACACAACACATCACATCACATCACAACACAACACATCACAACACAACACATCACATCACAACACAACACATCACATCACATCACATCACAACACAACACATCACATCACATCACAACACAACACATCACAACACAACACAACACATCACATCACATCACAACACAACACATCACATCACATCACATCACAACACAACACATCACATCACAACACAACACATCACAACACAACACAACACAACACATCACATCACATCACAACACATCACAACACATCACAACACATCACAACACAACACAACACATCACAACACATCACAACACATCACAACACATCACAACACAACACATCACATCACAACACATCACAACACATCACAACACATCACATCACAACACATCACAACACAACACATCACATCACAACACAACACATCACAACACAACACAACACAACACATCACATCACAACACAACACATCACATCACAACACAACACATCACAACACAACACAACACAACACATCACATCACAACACATCACAACACATCACAACACAACACATCACATCACAACACAACACATCACAACACAACACAACACAACACATCACATCACATCACAACACATCACAACACATCACAACACATCACAACACAACACAACACATCACAACACATCACATCACATCACAACACAACACATCACAACACATCACATCACATCACATCACAACACATCACAACACAACACATCACATCACATCACAACACATCACAACACAACACAACACATCACATCACAACACAACACATCACAACACAACACAACACAACACAACACAACACATCACATCACAACACATCACATCACATCACATCACAACACATCACAACACAACACATCACATCACAACACATCACAACACATCACATCACATCACATCACAACACAACACATCACATCACAACACAACACATCACAACACAACACAACACAACACATCACATCACATCACAACACATCACAACACATCACAACACATCACAACACAACACAACACATCACAACACATCACAACACATCACAACACATCACAACACATCACAACACATCACAACACATCACAACACATCACAACACATCACATCACATCACAACACATCACAACACATCACAACACATCACAACACAACACAACACATCACATCACATCACATCACATCACAACACAACACATCACATCACATCACATCACATCACATCACAACACAACACAACACATCACATCACATCACATCACATCACATCACATCACAACACAACACATCACATCACAACACAACACATCACATCACATCACAACACATCACAACACAACACAACACATCACATCACAACACAACACATCACATCACATCACATCACATCACAACACAACACATCACATCACAACACAACACATCACAACACAACACAACACAACACAACACAACACATCACAACACAACACAACACATCACATCACATCACATCACAACACAACACATCACATCACATCACAACACAACACATCACAACACAACACAACACAACACATCACATCACAACACAACACATCACATCACATCACAACACAACACAACACATCACATCACAACACAACACATCACAACACAACACAACACAACATTGTGATTCACAACACAACACAACACAACACAACACAACATTGTGATTCACAACACAACACAACACATCACAACACAACACAACATAACATTGTGATTCACATCACAACATAACATTGTGATTCACAACACAACACATCACAACACAACACATCACATCACATCACAACACAACACATCACAACACAACACAACACAACACAACATTGTGATTCACAACACAACACAACACATCACAACACAACACAACATAACATTGTGATTCACAACACAACTCATCACAACACAACATTGTGATTCACAACACAACACAACACAACACATCACATCACAACACAACACAACACAACATAACATTGTGATTCACATCACAACACATCACAACACAACACAACATAACATTGTGATTCACAACACAACTCATCACAACACAACATTGTGATTCACAACACAACACAACACAACACAACACAACACAACATTGTGATTCACAACACAACACATCACAACATTGTGATTCACAACACAACACAACACAACATTGTGATTCACAACACAACACATCACAACACAACATTGTGATTCACAACACAACACAACACAACACAACATTGTGATTCACAACACAACACAACACATCACAACATTGTGATTCACAACACAACACAACACATCACAACACAACACAACACAACACAACACAACATTGTGATTCACAACACAACACATCACAACACAACACAACATTGTGATTCACAACACAACACATCACATCACAACATTGTGATTCACAACACAACACAACACAACATTGTGATTCACAACACAACACATCACAACACAACATTGTGATTCACAACACAACACAACACAACATTGTGATTCACAACACAACACATCACAACACAACACAACATTGTGATTCACAACACAACACATCACAACACAACACAACACAACATTGTGATTCACAACACAACACAACACAACATTGTGATTCACAACACAACACATCACAACACAACACAACACAACATTGTGATTCACAACACAACACATCACAACACAACACAACACAACACAACATTGTGATTCACAACACAACACATCACAACACAACACAACACAACATTGTGATTCACAACACAACACAACACATCACAACACAACACAACACAACATTGTGATTCACAACACAACACATCACACCACAACACATCACAACACAACACAACACAACATTGTGATTCACAACACAACACAACACATCACAACACAACACAACACAACATTGTGATTCACAACACAACACATCACAACACAACATATCACAACATTGTGATTCACAACACAACACGTCACAACACAACACAACATTGTGATTCACAACACAACACATCACAACACAACACAACACAACATTGTGATTCACAACACAACACATCACAACACAACATATCACAACACAACACAACATTGTGATTCACAACACAACACAACACAACACAACACAACATTGTGATTCACAACACAACACATCACAACACAACACAACACAACATTGTGATTCACAACACAACACATCACAACACAACACAACACATCACAACACAACACAACACAACATTGTGATTCACAACACAACACAACACAACACACAACACATCACAACATTGTGATTCACAACACAACACATCACAACACAACACAACACAACACAACACAACATTGTGATTCACAACACAACACAACACAACATTGTGATTCACAACACAACACAACACAACACAACACATCACATCACAACACATCACAACACAACACAACATAACATTGTGATTCACAACACAACTCATCACAACACAACATTGTGATTCACAACACAACACAACACAACATTGTGATTCACAACACAACACATCACAACATTGTGATTCACAACACAACACAACACAACATTGTGATTCACAACACAACACATCACAACACAACATTGTGATTCACAACACAACACAACATTGTGATTCACAACACAACACATCACAGCACAACACAACACAACACAACACAACACAACATTGTGATTCACAACACAACACAACACATCACAACATTGTGATTCACAACACAACACAACACAACATTGTGATTCACAACACAACACAACACAACACATCACAACATTGTGATTCACAACACAACACAACATTGTGATTCACAACACAACACAACACATCACAACATTGTGATTCACAACACAACACAACACATCACAACATTGTGATTCACAACACAACACAACACATCACAACACAACACAACACAACACAACACAACACAACATTGTGATTCACAACACAACACATCACAACACAACACAACATTGTGATTCACAACACAACACATCACATCACAACATTGTGATTCACAACACAACACAACACAACATTGTGATTCACAACACAACACATCACAACACAACACAACATTGTGATTCACAACACAACACAACACAACACAACATTGTGATTCACAACACAACACATCACAACACAACACAACACAACATTGTGATTCACAACACAACACATCACAACACAACACAACACAACATTGTGATTCACAACACAACACAACACAACATTGTGATTCACAACACAACACATCACAACACAACACAACACAACACAACACAACACAACATTGTGATTCACAACACAACACAACACATCACAACACAACACAACACAACACAACATTGTGATTCACAACACAACACATCACAACACAACACAACACAACATTGTGATTCACAACACAACACAACACATCACAACACAACACAACACAACACAACACAACATTGTGATTCACAACACAACACATCACAACACAACACAACACATCACAACACAACACAACACAACACAACACAACACAACATTGTGATTCACAACACAACACATCACAACACAACACAACACAACATTGTGATTCACAACACAACACATCACAACACAACATATCACAACATTGTGATTCACAACACAACACGTCACAACACAACACAACATTGTGATTCACAACACAACACATCACAACACAACACAACACAACACAACATTGTGATTCACAACACAACACATCACAACACAACATATCACAACACAACACAACACAACACAACATTGTGATTCACAACACAACACAACACAACACAACATTGTGATTCACAACACAACACATCACAACACAACACAACACAACATTGTGATTCACAACACAACACATCACAACACAACACATCACATCACAACACAACACAACACAACATTGTGATTCACAACACAACACAACACAACACACAACACATCACAACATTGTGATTCACAACACAACACATCACAACACAACACAACACAACACAACATTGTGATTCACAACACAACACAACACAACATTGTGATTCACAACACAACACAACACATCACATCACAACACATCACAACACAACACAACATTGTGATTCACAACACAACACATCACAACACAACACAACACAACACAACACAACATTGTGATTCACAACACAACACAACACAACACAACACAACACAACATTGTGATTCACAACACAACACAACACAACACAACACAACACAACACAACACAACACAACACAACATTGTGATTCACAACACAACACAACACAACACAACATTGTGATTCACAACACAACACAACACAACACAACACAACACAACACAACACAACACAACATTGTGTTTCACAACACAACACAACACATCACAACACAACACTGTGATTCACAACACAACACATCACAACACAACACTGTGATTCACAACACAACACATCACAACACAACACTGTGATTCACAACACAACACATCACAACACAACACTGTGATTCACAACACAACACAACACAACACAACACAACACAACACAACATTGTGACTCGAATGAATCGAGTGAGTTGTTCAAAGGAACCGACTGTGTGAAATGATTCAGACTCGAATAAATTGAGTGAGTTGTTCAAAGGAACCGACTCTGTGAAATGATTCGGACTCTAATGAATTGAATGAGTTTTTCAAAGGAACCGACTCTGTGAAATGATTCGGACTCTAATGAATTGAATGAGTTTTTCAAAGGAACTGACTCTGTGAAATGATTCGGACTCTAATGAATTGAATGAGTTTTTCAAAGGAACTGACTCTGTGAAATGATTCGGACTCTAATGAATTGAGTGAGTTGTTCAAAGGAACCGACTCTGTGAAATGATTCGGACTCTAATGAATTGAATGAGTTTTTCAAAGGAACTGACTCTGTGAAATGATTCGGACTCTAATGAATTGAATGAGTTTTTCAAAGGAACCGACTCTGTGTGAAATGATTCAGACTTGAATGAATTGAATGAGTTGTTCAAAGGAACCGACTCTGTGAAATGATTCGGACTGGTTGTCGTTATTGTGTTTCAGTTGTGTAGAGGATTGTGTGGAGCTCGGAGTCTGGTTCTCATTCATCTGTGTTTGGTATGTATGGTTTTCATGTTTTCATGAATGATTTTAACATTATTGTGTTGAAGTGTTTGTGTTAAATATTTAGAGATATTGATAGGATTTGTGCAGCTCGTATGAGCGCGTGAGGTGTGCGTCTCTAATTCACATGCGCGTGCACATCTATTCTTTATTCTCTATTATTAACATTATAAACATCATATTATTAACATTATATACATCATTTTATTAACATTATATTATTAACATTATATTATTAACATTATATTATTTAAAATTATATTATTAACATTATTAACATCATATTATTAACATTATATTATTAACATTATATTATTAACATCATATTATTAACATTATAAACATTATATTATTAACATTATATTATTAACATTATATTATTAACATTATTAACATCATATTATTAACATTATATTATTAACATTATAAACATTATATTATTAACATTATATACATCATTTTATTAACATTATATACATCATTTTATTAACATTATATTATTAACATTATATTATTTAAAATTATATTATTAACATTATTAACATCATATTATTAACATCATATTATTAACATTATATTATTAACATTATATTATTAACATCATATTATTAACATTATAAACATTATATTATTAACATCATATTATTAACATTATATTATTTGCATTATATTATTAACATTATATTATTAACATTATATTATTAACATCATATTATTAACATTATATTATTTGCATTATATTATTAACATTATAAACATTATATTATAAACATTATATTATTAACATTATATTATTAACATCATATTATTAACATTATATTATTTGCATTATATTATTAACATTATAAACATCATATTATTAACATTATATTATTAACATTATAAACATCATATTATTAACATTATATTATTAACATTATATTATTAACATTATATCATTTGCATTATATTATTAACATTATAAACATCATATTATTAACATTATATTATTAACATCATATTATTAACATTATATTATAAACATCATATTATTAACATTATATTATTAACATTATAAACATCATATTATTAACATTATAAACATCATATTATTAACATTATATTATAAACATTATAAACATCATATTATTAACAAGGTAAACATCATATTATAAACATTATAAACATCATATTATTAACAATATAAACATCATATTATTAACCTTATAAACATCATATTATTAACATTATATTATTAACATTATAAACATCATATTATTAACATTATAAACATCATATTATTAACATTATATTATTAACATTATAAACATCATATTATAAACATTGAGAATAATAGAAATGTATTTAGTTTTTCGCATATGTAACTGTAATATTATTATATCAGAAATTAGCTTGAAGGTGTAGATCAGATGTAATAAAGTATTTAGAATAGTGATAAATATGTTGAATTTATGTCATTTATCATGTGTAACGTACATTTACACAAAGCATTAAAGCAGAATATATATATAGATTCATAACATGTATAGATAGAAGTGTTTTTAAAGGTTTGTGAGTGCACTTGTTTTATTGAGAGACAGAACAAGAGAGCCATTGGAGGAACACCTGTTCATACACAACACTCCATTTCATTAGCAGCAATTCCTGTTTAATCCCCGGAGAGATGTTCTCCTGCATGATAAACTCAACATCTGATAGAATGTCATGCATCTCTCTATATAGAAATATATTTATATATATTTAAAGATCCTCTCATTGAACTGTCCAGGGTCCTGAATCCATCTTTACTTCATCATCTGAATGAATCACTGACGCTCTGTCGCAGGACTTTTGGGACTTCAGTAGGAATAATAGTTTGTAATGTTTATTGTGTTTATTTATTTCATATCATTATGATACACAGACTGCGGTAAAGCAGTGTATGTTCCTTCAATATAATAATATAAATGTTGTGTGCTGAAGCTCTTGTTAATGTTTATTTTGTTTAATCTTGAGATGTTCAGAATAATCGGAAGACTGTGTCCTTAAATCTCATTAGAACCTTTAGATCTTTAGATAAAGATCACTGTTGTGAAGAGACACGAGGAGAGAATGTGCTGCTGTGTGTAAGAGTTCAATGTTTTTCATGTTAATTTGGATTTAAAATTTCAAAACAATGTTTTAAACATCTCTAAAGCTCAGACAACAAACATATGAAACACTTCTCACGTTTACTGTGTGTTGTGTTGTTTCGTTGTGTTTAAACTCGTCTGGATATGTTTTATTAGATCAAGTTCATGTTCAACATGATGTCATTGTGAAGGTCAGAAGAGGTCACACCATGACTAACTTGATTGATTGAGGTCAAAGGTCAAACTAAGAGAATTACCCCAATTACTTACCGTCCTCATGGGATTCAAACCCGTGTTTACAGATTCTTAGTTCTTTGTGTTTTTTGTAGAGTTTGATATCAGAATGTGATGCAGTATGAAACATGAGGATATAATGTTGGACTGGAGCTGATTTTAGCCAGAAAAAGACTGAAAGAAAGATGTTTTTATGACGGACAAACAGAGCGCTGGGATTATAAGAATTATAAGAACTAATGACCAACATTTTGGGTTTAGAATATTGTATTGACTGCAGCCAAATGAGTCAAGTATTGTGTATTTTTCATTTCATATCAATTTAATTTGATATTCATAGTTTTTACATTCTTTTAGTAGTGTAAATTACATGAGGAAAACTGACATAATGACGTAATTTATAGAAGGATATATTACACAATTCCTGAAGCTGCAGCTAAGCCATGAAAGAAGATCTCAGCCGTGAAGTATTGCTGACAGTTTACAGACACTCATGTGTGTTTGAGCCGGAGCGGATATCGGCTGTCCTAGCATGACCTTCCTTTAACACACACTCATGCACGCAAACACCCATACACACACACATGCACGCATACACCCATACACACACACATGCACGCATACACACACACACACACACTCATGCACGCAAACACCCATACACACACTCATGCACGCAAACACCCATACACACACACATGCACGCATACACACACACACACACACTCATGCACGCAAACACCCATACACACACACATGCACGCATACACACACACACACACACACACGCACGCACGCACACACACACACACACACACACACATGCACGCATACACGCACACATACACACACATACATGCATACAAACACACACATGCACACACACATGCAAAAAAACGCACCCATACACTCATGTACGCACACATACATGCAAAAAGACATACACGGATACATACACATACATGCATGCACAAACACACATGCACAAAGACACACGCAGACACCCATGCCTGCAAGCGCACACACACACACACACACACACACACATTCATGAAGACACACACACATACAGACACACACACATTCATAAAGACACAGACATGCATGCACACACACACACACACACACACACACACACACACACACACACACACACACACACACACACACACACACACACACACACACACACACACACACACACACACACATGCACACACACACACACACATTCATGAAGACACACACACACATGCATACACACACATTCATAAAGTACAGACATGCATGCACACACACACACACACACACACACACACACACACACACACACACACACACACACACACACACACACACACACACACACACACACACACACACACACACACACACACACACACACACACACACACCCGCTGATACGCATGTCATAAGATTTAGAGGAAAATACTTTTCATTTGGTTTGACACTTTTTTACAGTCTCTCATTTTATAAAGATTTCTATCTCTATGGGTTTAAGTCTGTGTGTGAATCAGAAGGAGCTTTATAGCTAGGTGTGCTGACACACACGAGGCATTTGTCTTGGTTACAGTGTAAAGTGACAAGACAAGAGAAACAAGACATAAGGAAAACGAAAAAGTAAAAAAGGAATAAAATATTAGAAGCAATATGTAAGTTAAACATAAAGTGGTGAAAATGCAATGTGACAGAAGAGCTTTGGTTTGGAATAGAATATCAACCCATGTTTTATAAATATAAAAGTTATAAGGCGCTATATGTGAAATGTCTGAAAGAAAGTATATCACACAGTTATTGCACAGTAGGGTTTCTAATATGTATATATGAATGCTATGGGATATCTACAGGGGTTTTTAATGCAAATTAAAAATGATTGAGGTGCTATATATGCTGATGAAAAGCAATGTATTGCCCACATTTATTTCAGAAGATGAACATTTAACTGTTCATGAGGTAGATGGCCTGAGGAAAGAAGCTTTTCTGTGTCTGGATGTTTTTGTGTTCGGTGTTCTGTAGCGCCGACCAGACGGTAACAGTTCAGACAGAGATTGTGCTGGGTGTGAGGGCTCCAGAGGGATTTTATGAGCTCTTTTACTCACTCTGGATGAGTACAGTTCTAAAAGTGTGGGAAGACTGATGCCAATGATCCGTTCAGCAGTCCGGACTACTCGCTGAAGTCTACTGAGGTCAGTTTTGGAGAGTTGATTCCATGACAGATGAGTAGATCTGTACAGGTTGAACTTCCTCAGCTGGAGAAAGTAAAGTCTCTTCTGAGATTTCTTCACAATAGAGTGGATGTGAGCTTCCCACTTCAGATCCTGAGAGATGGTGGTGCCCAGGAACCTGAAAGCCTCTCCTGCAGCCACAGTCCTGCTCATGACGGCGAGTGGGTGAGTTCAGAGGGGTTTCTCCGAAAGTCCACCATCATCTCCACAGATTTGAGCGTGGTCAGTACAGGTTGTACCAGCACCATAGAGCCAGCTGCTCCACCTCCTGTCTGTATGCTGACTCGTCACCGTTCCGGATGAGTCTGATAATTGTAGTGTCGTCTGCAAACTTCAGGAGCTTGATGGAGGAATCTTTAGAGATGCAGTCGTTTGTGTACAGGGAGATGAGCAGTGTCGAGAGAACACATCCCTGGGGAACACGGGTGCTGATGGTCGGATAAGATTTTGCCCTTTCTGACTAGCTGTTGCCTGTCTGTCAGAAAGCTCTTGATTCATTGACAGACAGAGCTAGGGACAGACAGCTGGGTCAGTTTGGTCTGTAGCAGTGATGGGATGATGGTGTTGAAGACAGAACTGAAGTCCATGAGCAGAATGATGACATAAGTCGCTGGTGTGTCCAGATGTTGTAGGGTATAATGCAGTCCCATGTTTTCTGCATCATCCACAGACCGGTTTGCCCTGTGGGCAAACTGCAGGGGGCAAGCAAGGGGTCGGTGATGTCCTTCAAAAAGGCCAACACCAGTCTTTCACATGACTTCATGGCTACAGATGTTAAAGCCACAGGTCTGTTGTCATTGAGTCCTGCGATCTTGGTTTTTGTGCAGACGTATTTGTGTTTAGCTACATGACGGAGGGATGTGAAAACATCTCACGGGTTTGTAAATGCAGACGGCTCATTTCTGAATGAACACATTCAGTATTAAACAGATGTGTTTCTTTTTCATTATCTTCATCATCATCATAATTATCATACATGTTATTATTATTGTACTGTAAGCATGCACACTTCATAAAGTACATACTGTGATAAGTTCTTTTTGAGTTTTTGAGAAGTCTAGAAATATTTAGGGTTCGCTGTTTTTGGAAAACACTGGTGTTTAATGTTGTTCGGGTTAAACATTGATCAGGGTGGGGTTGTCAAAGTTCATTTCAATGCATAAACGCATTTCAGTGTGTGTGTGTGTGTGTGTGTGTGTGTGTGTGTGTGTGTGTGTGTGTGTGTGTGTGTGTGTGTGTGTGTGTGTGTGTGTGTGTGTGTGTGTGTGTGTGTGTGTGTGTGTGTGTGTGTGTGTGGGGACAGGTGTAAGTATAGACACACCTTCTGATCTAACATTGATGTGTGTGAAGAGTATCTGGTGTCACCTGCATGTCCTGGAACATCATATTTTATTTGACCTGTTTTCCAGGTAAGATATAATCTTGAACAAACACATTAAACATTGTACATGTGAGTCATGTTGTGTACTGAAATGTATAATCTCTATAAAGAGTAAACATCATTACATCTGTCAAGAACATGTTTGGTAAAACAAAGAAGAAAAATAAAGACATTTTTATTTAACGGATTACCATCTTTTTATATATTTGCACAGTGACAGACAGTATTTCCTAAACAATTCAATACATTTTATGCTTAAATTTGTGTTACTGTAATGCATAATAAATGATGAAGTAAATATAAGTTGATTATTATGATCATTGAATGTTTTTTGTGTGAAACTGTGGTTATGATCTGGAGATGATGTTGTGCCTGTTTCTGCATCCCATACGGTGGCACACATGCTTGACACAGCATTTAAAACCTCCGAGGATGAAAAGACACGTGCCTCAGGTTATATGACCTGTGACGTGACGTATGTTAACCTGTCCGACGATGTGAATTATTTATTACCCTGAGTTCTGTTTTAACATCATAATCCTGCAGCTCTTGCATTTTCAACAACCACAAATCTCTCTAACCCACGTCACAATGCCAAGCTCTGTCCTTTACAGCTTTAGAAATAAAGAATTACACACGTTAAGCACTTTATTTCTGCCTAGCTCTTCAACAGAGGCAAAGAACATCAGAACAATACTGATCTTCTGTTGGCTGCACATTTTTGAGATTGTGTTCAGAACTAGAGAATGACTTTAAATTAGGAAAATAAAACTGAGAACAATATGGTACATTTAAAAACAAAAGCTATTTAAAAAATGTAGTATTGTTTTAAGCATTACTGTAATACACTGCAGTATTAACACTGACTGCAGGAGCGTTGTGTTGGCTGTCATTGCAGTTATTGATCGCCAGTCTCAGGAGGGCTGCAGTGAACTTACTGCGGTCTTTCTGATACAAGCACACACACACACACACACACACACACACACACACACACACACACACACACACACACACACACATTGGTAATGTGAACACAGAGTGTGTAGTTCAAATGTTTTGTGCAGGGATATTGGAATCACTGATGCAGTGACATGGTACATCACATACACTAACATATATACTGTACATCACTGTCAATCACACACCGTACATCACTGTCAATCACACACTGTACATCACTGTCAATCACATACTGTACATCACTGTCAATCACATACTGTACATCACTGTCAATCACACACTGTACATCACTGTCAATCACACACTGTACATCACTGTCAATCACATACTGTACATCACTGTCAATCACACACTGTACATCACTGTCAATCACACACTGTACATCACTGTCAATCACACACTGTACATCACTGTCAATCACACACTCTACATCATTGTCAATCACACACTGTACATCACTGTCAATCACACACTGTACATCACTGTCAATCACATACTGTACATCACTGTCAATCACACACTGTACATCACTGTCAATCACATACTGTACATCACTGTCAATCACACACTGTACATCACTGTCAATCACATACTGTACATCACTGTCAATCACACACTGTACATCACTGTCAATCACACACTGTACATCACTGTCAATCACACACCGTACATCACTGTCAATCACACAGACTGTACATCACTGTCAATCACACACTGTACATTACTGTAAGTCACACACACTGTACATCACTGTCAATCATACACTCTACATCACTGTCAATCACATACTGTACATCACTGTCAATCACACACTGTACATCACTGTCAATCACACACTCAACATCACTGTCAATCACACACTGTACATCACTGTCAATCACACACTGTACATTACTGTCAATCACACACTGTACATCACTGTCAATAACACACTGTACATCACTGTCAATCACACACTGTACATCACTGTCAATCACACACTGTACATCACTGTCAATCACACACTGTACATCACTGTCAATCACACACTGTACATCACTGTCAATCACATACTGTACATCACTGTCAATCACACACTGTACATCACTGTCAATCACATACTGTACATCGCTGTCAATCACACACTGTACATCGCTGTCAATCACATACTGTACATCGCTGTCAATCACACACTGTACATCACTGTCAATCACACACTGTACATCGCTGTCAATCACACACTGTACATCACTGTCAATCACACACTGTACATCGCTGTCAATCACACACTGTACATCACTGTCAATCACATACTGTACATCACTGTCAATCACATACTGTACATCACTGTCAATCACACACCGTACATCACTGTCAATCACACACTGTACATCACTGTCAATCACACACTGTACATCACTGTCAATCACACACTGTACATCACTGTCAATCACACACTCTACATCACTGTCAATCACACACTGTACATCACTCTCAATCATACACTCTACATCACTGTCAATCACACACTGTACATCACTGTCAATCACACACTCAACATCACTGTCAATCACACACTGTACATCACTGTCAATCACACACTGTACATCACTGTCAATCACATACTGTACATCACTGTCAATCACACACTGTACATCACTGTCAATCACATACTGTACATCACTGTCAATCATACACTCTACATCACTGTCAATCACACACTGTACATCACTGTCAATCACACACTGTACATCACTGTCAATCACACACTCAACATCACTGTCAATCACACACTGTACATCACTGTCAATCACACACTGTACATCACTGTCAATCACACACTCTACATCACTGTCAATCACACACTGTACATCACTGTCAATCACACACTGTACATCACTCTCAATCACATACTGTACATCACTGTCAATCACACACTGTACATCACTGTCAATCACATACTGTACATCACTGTCAATCACACACCGTACATCACTGTCAATCACACACTGTACATCACTGTCAATCACATACTGTACATCACTGTCAATCACACACTGTACATCACTGTCAATCACATACTGTACATCACTGTCAATCACACACTGTACATCACTGTCAATCACACACTCTACATCACTCTCAATCACATACTGTACATCACTGTCAATCACACACTGTACATCACTGTCAATCACACACTGTACATCACTGTCAATCACATACTGTACATCACTGTCAATCACATACTGTACATCACTGTCAATCACACACTGTACATTACTGTCAATCACACACTGTACATTACTGTCAATCACACACTGTACATCACTGGCAATCACACACTGTACATTACTGTCAATCACACACTGTACATTACTGTCAATCACACACTGTACATCACTGGCAATCACACACTGTACATTACTGTCAATCACACACTGTACATTACTGTCAATCACACACTGTACATCACTGTCAATCACACACTGTACATTACTGTCAATCACACACTGTACATTACTGTCAATCACACACTGTACATTACTGTCAATCACACACTGTACATCACTGTACATAATTTTGCATCACATACTCACATACATGATTCTATCCTTCAAAAGCCAGTGCTCCACCCTTAGACTTTGAACAAAGTTTGAGATAAGTTATCTTAACAACAGCATTTATATCTGTAATATCACATTCCATTCATCACAGTCAAGTTTATTAAAATAAGTCTTTCAACATCATATACGAACCATAACAATTTTTTTTTTAAAATTTAGGAAGAAACAGTAAGAGACATAAGACTGAAGACCTCTCATAGAAATATGTTAGAAATAACAATAATTTCAATAGTTTGTGTATTGTAAGTTAAAAATAATTTTTGTTCTTGTTTATGTTTAAAGTTTTTAATGAAGAAATTCATCCGAATATTTCTTTAATATTGATATTATTAAATAATATATTAAATAATGTTGATGTGATGTTGAGTGATGGTTGTCTTATAATAAAACTGTAAAGACAAACGCCCCCCCAACACACATTGAATGAGAGTTTTGGATCCGTTTGCTGATGTACGTTTGGGTTTTGTTCTGTTGTGTTCTTTATTGAGTGTGGTTGTTGGTAAAATGTGTTTTATTGACTTGATTGTGTGTAGATGTAAAGTGTGACTGTAAACGGCATGGATTAGTGGATTTAAATGTTTTGGAGTAAAACGGATCAATAGGATCTTTTGTTTGACATGCCAATAAAAGCCAGGTGCTGTAATGAATATAAATCCATATAAAAAACTTTACACCTCCAGAATAAAACCAAAAACATTTCATTCACTTTCATTATATACTTTTGCTGTCACATGATTTCTGTCATATTACTTTCAATATGATTTTCATCTTTTGGCTGACCCAAATATTCCTGCGGCCCTTCCCATTATCTGATTGAAACTATAAAATCACACCACCCACATGACATCATCAGTGTTAGCCAATCTTTTTCACATGACATCACAGCCGATTAAAATCCTTCGGATCAGATTTGTATGGTCTGGAAAGGAAAAATCAATGAAGTATTTTGTTGAGATGAATGATTAGTGATGCAGAGAGACATTTAAATTGAGAGAGTGATTTAATCATGAGAAAGCGCTTGTCTCTTCTGGACTGATGACCTGTCAATGTAAGGTTAACAGAGATGAAGATATAAAACTGTCTCTCGATCTGTGAAAGGTAAAGTTCCTTACATTGAATGATGTTAAGTTTAAACTGTTTATGAATAACTAAAGCAAGTCAATATGTCATTTATTGGACACGTCTTTGTATGAGATAACATCGTAAAATCTTTGTATTGTGATACACTTTACTTTATTACAAGCATTATTCTTTGCTTCTGTTTCTGCAGTACATGGTGAATTTCATCTGTTCAATTCTTTAGCTTTAAAAGTGCTCAGTCAAATCTCACATCATGTCGGGAGCGTACGATGAGAGCGCCATGTGTGACGAGACCACCGAAAGCTTCTGGGAGGTCTGTTTCATTTCTAATTTTGATGTCTTTTGACCCTTGTGAGTTATGTCATTGTAAAGGTCAAACAAACATTTTATTGCTCAGGATGATGTAAACATGAAAATGTATTTATGTACAGAGGAAAAAAATATCTTCGTTTCTTTAAACAATGACAGAACCTTTACCAGTAAAAAAATCCACCTAAGTTTTCCATTAATCCATTAGAGATTACAAATACTTTTTTCTAATCAAACTTTTTTATTGAATCATAGCAGAACTACTCAGTTGGATTCATATCTTCCTCTGTGTGATGTATGAAACACTAGAAAACAGATCTGTGATGCTGTTCTTATTTGTTTTTCAGGTTGGAAACTACAAGCGGTCAGTGAAGCGGATTGAGGACGGTCATCGTCTCTGTAATGACATGATGAACTGCATACAGGAACGTGCCAAAATAGAAAAAGCTTACAGCCAGCAGCTCACCGACTGGTCCAAAAGATGGAGACAACTTGTGGAGAGAGGTATGCCATCATTAACTTCTACAGTAGATGTGAATGCAAATGTCTGATGAAAGTGTTTATTGATGTTGTGTCACAGGACCGCAGTACGGTACTCTGGAGAGAGCCTGGCTGGCCGTGATGACGGAGGCAGAAAAGGTGAGCGAGCTGCACCAGGAGGTTAAAAATAACCTGCTGAATGAGGATCTGGAGAAAGTGAAGAACTGGCAGAAAGATTCCTATCACAAACAAATGATGGGCGGATTTAAAGAGACCAAAGAAGCTGAGGAGGGCTTCAGAAAAGCCCAGAAACCCTGGGCCAAAAAACTTAAAGAAGTGAGTTCCCTTCTGATCCAATCTGAGACTTCATGAATTTCAGTTTTTCTTAACCTTCTGCTTGTCTTTGAACTCCAGATGGAAGCAGCAAAGAAGTCATATCACATGGCCTGTAAAGAAGAGAAGATAGCATCCACAAGAGAAGCCAACAGTAAAGGAGAAGCGTCCGTGACATCAGACCAGCAGAAGAAACTCCAGGAGAAACTAGACAAATGTAAAAGTGATGTTCAGAAGGTCAGACTATTTAGCTTTTAATGTAAATAAATAATTCACTTCAATATTTGTATAGATGTCATTGTATATCCATAAATATGGCACGGAGATAAAAGCCTGAATTGTTGAACATCAGTTTGATTCTGTACGTTCTGTATGTAAAACATCAATAGAGACGAACAGATTCATCTCTCAAGAGCTTACTTTCTTCTCACAGATACACTCAATAAACATTACAAAACTATATCATCAACCTTTAACTATTAAAACCGCAGTAGTCCTTTCAGAATCAATGTTTTGAATGTTACTCTAGGAAACATTAGAGTATTTTAATGTGACAGGTACATGTATCTGTTTCAGGCCAAAGAGAAGTATGAGAAGAGTCTGGAAGAGTTGAGTGGATGTACGCCGCAGTACATGGAGAACATGGAGGTGGTGTTTGAGCAATGCCAGCAGTTTGAAGAAAAGAGATTGAACTTCCTCAGAGAGATTCTTCTAGATATCAAACAACATCTTAACCTCACAGAGAGCCAAAGGTAGCCATAACCATGACCTTTCTAGTGTTTTCATTCTCTTACAAAATAGTAACCTTTATGTACGTCATGTAGTCTTCAGTCTACACAGACTATAAGAACAAAACAGTAGACATGTACTGCTTTACACTAACACACAGTGTACAAGAAGAAAATGAATTTATACTGCATGGGACTACGTTTATAAAAGTGTAGATTTTATATGTAACCATTTTGCTTTAAAAAAAGTTAGCTTTGTAAAGTGAAGTTTGTTGTAAAATCAAGCTATGTTTCTGCAGCTATGCCACAGTTTACCGTGATCTTGAGCGAAGCATCACCACAGCCAGTGCTCAAGAAGATCTGAAGTGGTTTAATAACTCTCACGGGCCGGGAATGCACATGAACTGGCCTCAGTTTGAGGTATAAACTACAACCTTCTGAACGTCTGACCACTCTTATACTGCTTCTGTTCTAATCATTCCTCTGGTGTCTGATCCTCTTCAACCAGGAGTTTAATCCAGATCTGAGTCACTCCATAAACAAGAAGGAAAAGGTGAAGAAGAATCATGATGGAGTGACATTAACTCAAGTGTCTCAGGCCGGAGATCAGGGCACACCGAAAGCAGAAGAGCGCAGCAGGTAAAGATGTGTCTGATCTTATGTTGGACAGATGATTTCAGTCGGTTTGACGTCTTCTCTCTCGTCTCTTCAGCGTCAGCAGCTATGAGAAGAATCAACAGTATTCTGGTGAATGGTCAGATGATGAACAGCCTTCCACGGCTCCACTGGCAGAAGACACAAATGGAGGAAATCCCTTCGATGACGACGGCAGAGGAGTGAAAGTGAGGGCTCTTTATGACTACACGGGTCAAGAACAAGATGAGCTGAGCTTCAAAGCAGGTCAGAATCTGAAAGCAATGGGGAAAGTGATGTATCTCCATCACTGCTCAAAATCAGAAGTCTTTAGATCCGTCTTAGAAGTCAAAGTCACTTTTAATGTCACATCACCACAGCACATGTGGCCTGGTGAGTGTAAGTCTTGGGAGCTTGCTCCAGAAAAATTGCAGAACAGTTAACATATAACATGTTACATATAGTACAGACTTCAACATAAGACAGTGTGCAATATGCACATACATATAATCAGTACACACAGTGTACTATTGGACAAACACAGTGGAAACATTCAACACAGTGTGTACACACATTCAGTTAGCACCACACATTACACACTAAACACAGAGTGTGCACACATTCAGTTAGCACCACACATTACACACTAAACACAGTGTGTACACACATTCAGTTAGCACCACACATTACACACTAAACACAGAGTGTGCACGTTCTGCATAATGTAAACAATATATGTGCATAAGAATACGCTAAGGTGCAACAGAGTGAACGTGAGCTGAGTAAAGTCACCGTAAAGTTATAGTTGTGCAATGGGTAGACTGTTGTATAAAGTGCGGTGTGTATGTATAGTCCAGTGTTAAACAGTTGGAGTTTACATTTACATTTACATTTAGTCATTTAGCAGACGCTTTTATCCAAAGCGACTTACAATAGTCGAGGAGACAATGAAGCGGTAAATAGCCGATACAACAATAGGTGAACAAGTGCTACAACAATGTTTATCTCGAGTTAAAGTGCAGTGTGTGACATATTGTGCATGGGAGTGTGCTGCGGGGTGTTATAGTTCTAGTGTATTAAGTCCTTGATCAGATGTTCAAAAACAAAAGCCACATTGAAATCTGTTTAGATTTGAATTCTATACATGAGCAGTGTGCTTCGTCCTAACTGATTACACTTTATTTTAGGTATTACAATTGTATTTATCATCAACATTTTATTTTCATTTAATATCAGTTTAAATCAAGTTTTTTAAATTCCTTTTTTATTGTTGTGATAGTTGTCTATTTCATTTTCCTCTTATGTAAAGTATTTTGAATTGCCACTGTGTATGAAAGGTTGTGGATAAATCAACTTTCCTTGTCTTACAGGAGATGAGCTCACTAAACTAGAAGATGAAGATGAGCAGGGCTGGTGTAAAGGACGACTGGAAAGCGGTCAGTTAGGCTTGTATCCGGCTAACTATGTAGAAAACATTTAAATCTCTCATGCGCCTTAAAGACTTCTGAAGAATCCAGAAGAACCACTCTCCTGCCTGACAGACCTGATAAAGACCTGATAACCAACACATCATCATCCTTTCTCTTCAGGATCATCTGTTTTCACTATGAATTATTAACATGCGGACATAGCAAAAATCAGCAATGCAATGTGAAAAAAAAAACTTTATTTTAACTTACAATGTTCATACTTGTGACCCTGCGTATTACAGTCTGGCTTAAAAACCAAACAGACATCAGAGCGAATACATTCAATAAAAGACTGTGAACATGAAGACTTCTTTTCTTTTCACATGAACAAACAATACTGTAGTATATTTTACTAGAGGTAACTGTAAATTATAGTAACGACCACAATTTGTTAATGTTAACTATATTCATCTTTAGGGAATAGAGTACATACAGTAGGGTAGTGTCATATTTACCATGGTAAGCATCAAAAACACCCTAGTATTTAGGAATATTTTGACACTTTACTATAGTAAATGCTAAAGTATATTACAGTATTTTTTCATCATGTTTGATTTAAACACTTTCTTGTGTTTTAAGGTTTTTGTATGCTTTATAAAGAACTTGATCCTCAGAAGTGCTCAGAAAAACTGTTGCAGAAATCTCACAGGACTGTTGTTGAGCGCAGATAAGAATCTTCTGCTTTGAAATGATGAAGTGATCATTCTTTTGGCCTTTTATTTGACTAACTTATATGGGTTTAAGTCTGCTCCAATGTTTTTTTTATGTTTCCATGTTAACATGCGATTTATGACAGATTCAGTACGATGTCTTTATATTTTCTGTCTTAAAGTCATGAATGTTTATGGATTGTGTGATAGGACTGTCTCATGTATATAAACTGTAGGTTAAGAACACACTGATGTGATCTGATCTTCATGTGTTCATGTGAATTTCACAATAAAACTGTGAAACATTGAAGAGTTCAGAAAGTTGAATTTACCAGCAGAGGTCAGCCTCTCTCAAACAGCATTTCTATACAGAATAGAATCCAAACTTCAGTACAGTCATTCCTATCATTCATATGTCATATCCACTATAGTAAAGCATTGCAAATAAAAGAACAATATAACAACATATAAAGGATATTTTAATAAATGCAGAACCGGATGAGCACAAGAGAATATATGTGTGAATTAATTTCTGATCTCTGATAAAAGAGAGAAACTGAAATGCCAGAGAATACGAACAGTTATCTGATACAAAACGCTCACAAGAGAACTACAAGAACACAAGAAACACAAGTGATGTATTGTCATGATGTCATGTGTGACGTTTGCGAAGGTGAACAATCATCATTTCAGTTCCTGTAGTACAATAACTTAGAAACCCTGTGAAATAAAGTGATGTTTGCTGGGATCAAACAGGATCAGATTATGGGCCGGGTAATGCACACATATATGAACAGAGAAACAGTGACAGGCAGACGCTGCTAGTGATCTTCTGATTTACTGTAACATACATTAAAGCCTTTCTTATATCTATACTGATCAATCGTATTAAACATTATAAATTATTGAGCAGAAAGTAACAGATAAAAAGCTGACACATCCGTGACATGTGTGTTAAAGCATTTCAAACAACTCAATGGACCCAAACACACTTAGAAAAGGATCTTTTAGTTTTCTTCAGTTCAGAAAGTTTGAGGCCATCCTCTCTTCTCTTACACCGGGTGAACAAACTGATAGACGAGTCTTTGAGAGACATCTGGTTTGCGGATGATGCCTTTCTTATAGTACTGGCGTATAGAACGACTGAGTTTGTCATAGTTCATAGCTGGACGATTCTTCCTCAGACCCCAGAGACGAGCCACATGAGCCGAATCTTCAATCTTAAAGATTCCTGAAGGAAAAAAATCAACATTTTCATGTTCAAAACCTTCACCAACAAGACAACAAGACCGAACATCTGGACACATGCAGTGTATCCTTAAACTAAATTAAAACGAAATATTTTGCAACTGGATTTCTTCTATACTTGTATTCATGTTTCAATAAAGAAAAGTGTTGTCATATGTCAGAACGCATACTTTGTTTGTTGTGTCTTCTCTAAATTATCATACATTTTTAGTAAGAAGTTTTGGACTACTTCAAGAACACTAAAGGGTATATCTTTGTCATTATGAATGATTTTTTAACTTAAACACATTAGTATACATAAACTACAACATGATACGTAAAGATTAATCTATAAGAATTATTTAAAGGTCACTTTAAGACAACCTACCGAATACTTGCAGTATAAACGTTTATTAAAGTTAATTTCAACTCCAAAAATGTGCTACCAGTCACATTTCAGAATAAGTTTTCTTGTTCTACTGAAATGCTTTAAAACACTCAAGGGTTCACTCTCAAATTATGGCTCAAAACCAGATTAAAAAAGCACACTTAGACTACTTGAGCTTAAGTACACTTGTGTTGTCTGGTTGTTGCAGAAGGGATTGTTGTGTTCTGACCTTTCTCTTTATTCAGCCAGCGTATACAGCGTCCATAACTGTGAGGTTTGAGCAGAAGTTCTCGGAGGAACTGCCACAGATGAATGGGTTGACCAGAACAAGATGAATCCGCCTCAGACCACATCTCTTCGCCTTCTGTGGGATTCCATCAGTGTTTAATATCAGTGCTTCCAGATCTACGGTCTGTCTATCATAAAGTGTTTGTGATGTATACCTCTCATCCTGGTCTCTCCCACTGAACATCTCTCCTTCATCCAGGCGGCTGAACACATGAAGAAAGAAACTGTAACATCAGCTGCCGTTTGACAGAGCCTTTGACGTTCTCAACACTTTTAAAATCACTAATAAAAAGAGTTGGATTTGAAGGACATGTTACGAGACGAGATTTTTGGGGTGTACCTGATTTCCATATCTCCAGATGGGCATGTAATGTTTCACTACACTGCGGCGAGCGCTGTCTGAAATCTTCCTCAGTCATAGAACATAAGTCCTTTCCGTCCAGATCTTGGAAAGCTTTTCCCACCTGCGGAAGCCTGTAGAGATGCTCGGTCCATAGCAACCACTTCTGAACATTCCCACAATTCCATTCCATGGGATCTGAAAGATGAGAGAGGAGTGAGTCAAACGGTCCTCTCCTGGCCGCTGGGATTGGGTTTGTTTGAAAAGTCTCACAATGTTTTCAAACGTCTTAAAGAAAGTTAGTTGAGGCAAGCACTATTGAATAATGCAAACACATGGGACGGGTGTTTACACAAGGTGGTGTGACCTTTTAAAGCCGTTAATTTTGGCATGACACTGCGAAGAGGGCGAATGAATAAATCCACTTTAACATGATGTGATATTCATCTGAACCGAAGAACAGAGCTGTTTGACCTGAAAACACTGAATGAAATGTTTTTTGGTACAGGTTCATCATTGTTGTGCGGATGGGAGGGGTTTAGATATCCTGAAGGAACGGCAGCGGTACAAAGCTCACATCCAGTTGGTGAAACTGGAAGGATTACGCAGATCCTGGTAGATTTACTTTCAGCTGCCCTCAGGGTTTCCTCACTCAATGCCTTTTCGAACAGTTTCATTATGTGTGTTTGCACGGCTCAATAATAACTCAAAGCTGTCTCATATTGAGCATGAATGATGGATGATGACTTCTTCATTTGAATACGTGTCACATTAACATCAGGGCCTTTTGTTTTCCTGTCAAACGATGTTATAAAGTAGCAAAACTTATCATATTTTGCATAAATATCTAACTTGATCATCTCTGTGGTATTGTAATGTCATGAGACTCAGCTGACTCATGTGTTTTTCTTTATAATTGTTCTGAAGAAATAAACGAGAAACAGACTGAAAAAGAGGTTTAAAAAATTGTAGATTCCAGAGATAAGATCGGGAATTTGAGGATTTCTTCTAAAGAAATACCTGTTGTGTAGAGAGTAAACAGCTCACCTGGTGTGATGTTGAGAAGTTTACAAGCTGTCTCGATGTCCTTCAGAACTTCTCCCACCACCAGACTTTGGACCTGCTCCAGAGATCTCTCCTCCACCTGTTCCTCTAGTGTAGGAGACAAAGGAGATGTTCCCAGACCCGGGCTGTCAATCACAGGACACTGCTCCGGTTCCAGTCTGGTCCCAGCTGTTGACGGCCCTGAGGAATCCGACAGCTTTACCAGCCAGGCGGCATCTTCTGTGAACAACATGTCAAAGCAGGAAAGATAGAGTCCGGAATGTCCACGATCGGAGGCGTCTGGACGAGGTTTTTGCTCAAGCATCTCAGACGTCTGCACTAATCCATCCTCACGTTTGAGAAAAGATAGCGGGCTCTCCGTGAAGCCGGCCGTTGAACGGGACAGCTGAAGAACCGAACCGTCTGTCTGGGTTCGAACTGGACTGGCCATCATCTCCTGCACAAGTCAAATAAAATATAATTTATGACCACGAAATAAATCAATTGATTGACACAAGAGTTCTTCTTCTGGTTCTTTCATTGCCAACAGGACAACCTCCTCAAACTATTCTGAGATAAGTTTGAGGATATGTGATGATGTTGCTGTCTTTAAGTGTCCCGGGACGTTCAGAAATGAGCATTCAGCATGGGGGAAGCGAAATGGATTTAAGTGAATCTTTTACTCATGGGTCATTTGTACAGAATGGTGTGTGACATCAGTGATTCTGGGGTCTGACAGCAGGAGTTTTTAATCAAACTCAAGACGTCTAGAACATATCAGAAGGGTCAACAGACACACAATCACTTTCAGACATAAAGAATATATATATATATACATACATTTAAACCCTGTTTTAACAGAATGATATTTAACAGAAATTGTGAAGGCTCCTGCATAACATTTAAAGACCCCAGATCCACTAGAATTATGGGTTATATTGCTTGTTTCATCATGGGCTGATCATGAGAAACAGAAACAAGAGATGAGATCTCTTTAATATTTCATTTATTTCAGAATTTTCTGATTTATCATTCTGAATTTAAGAGGTCCCAACAATGTCTCGAACTGAGTTAAGATTTGTCAAGTCTGCAACCAAAAGTCAATATTATTGAACATTGAAAGAGTTCTCATCACATTTACTTAAATCCAGACTTTTCTCTTTTTTTAGCAACATCTTAAACTATGTTGAATCAAACACAACGGAGAACTCAGTGAACGAGAAACCTGTGAGAAATAACACGTTCCTCTGGAAAAAGATTCGTCTGTGAAATATTCAACTTGTGTCTGTAATGTCCCGAGGCCGATGAAGATTCATAAATGACACAGGTTACATCACAGACAGTTGTAAAGCGTGCTACTTGTGTTGAATATTTATGAGAGTTTCTGTGGAAGTAGAAAAATACGTTTCAGGTCTTTAATGAGAAAAAGAAGGTCATCAAAAAAATCTAAACCTGGCATTTACTCAGCAGCATTTACATAGAACTTCAAATATAAAGTTCTTTTTAAAAATCATAACCAGACCGTTTCTCAAACACTTAAACACTAGATCATAAACCTCTGATAAAACCTTAAGACATTGTTTAATTTAAATCAAATCTTGTCTCCGGTAGTGCTTGGGAGAAATAAAAGAGAATAAAAAGAGACAAATGGAATGAATGGAGATTGTGGAGATAAAAAATCAAGGAATTGAGTACATTTCATGAGAAATAAATGAGTTCATATTGAAATCTTCAATAGTATCGACTTTTAATAACAGACTTTACAAATCTTGGTTCGTTTTTCGACATTTTTGTCTTCCGAAACTAATGGACACATTTGTGAGATGTATCTGAGACATAGAAATAACTTCAGCCAATGATTTAATTTGCTCTACATTTAATCTCAATGATGTTCAGGTATTAGAGATATTTAAAAGATCACATCTGACGTGTTTCTCTCCGTCAGTCTTCGGTAATGTTTGGGAATTTGTAGGTGTTGTTATGTCATAAACGATCCATAAACGTAAAAGTCTGTGTGGGTATTTGTGAGGTACTGTCATATGGTCATATCATAAGTCAATATGTGCTTATAAGGGTCAGATGGAGAATAAGAGATATTTGGTTCTATGTGTTGAGAATCTTGTGTCTGCCACATGTTCTCCAAGAGTTTGTGTTTGTACATTCATTCATAAAAGTTTGTGATGACTCCACACCCAGCAGAGGAAGTCACAAATCATTCTTCTTCTTCTTATTATTATCATGGTAAAACCTCACATGTAGGACTGTGCTGTGATGCTGGCGCTATGGACGCGGGTATGGAATGAAAGGTCAAAGTTGAAAACATTTGTCTCCTGATCTCTGTACGCGTACACAAACGGGACGGCTTTGAAGCTCTGGTGGGGTAAACGCTAAAGGAAATGAAGTTATCCTTCTTTAAGAATCTTTGTGTTCATTTCTCTGTCCCCCCTGCTGTCCATTATTCCAGAGTAAAGATGGGTGTTTGATTCATGTGCCAGCGGCTTAGTTTCAGTCTGTGTCCAGTCTGAAGCACTCTCGTAACAGCTTGCCATAAGCCCATTAGACAGGCACATTTAGACATATTGACTGTGGAGAGACGATGCAAACAGGGATTAAACCCATGACTGATCCTTAAATGAGTTTGGTTAAAGACTCCAGAATTCATTTTGGAAGGGTTAAGAGATGCACCGTTTGCCAGGTCAACCACATTCAAATCAACAATGTTGATCAGATCAAAATCTAGAACATCAATCACGAATCCCATCTCTTGAATATCTCGGAGAGGGCGCTGAGAGTAAAGAAAGAGAACATGTCTAGGGTTTCAAGAGAGACGCAACAATGTCTCCTAAAGGTTTGGTTCTACATTTAGCTTAGAACTAAATATCAGAAAAATCGATATTTCAATTTGGTTCCTTTCATTAACATCTTTTCACCTTGAAATCATTTAAAATATATGTATTTTATAGTAAGTATAGTTTAAAAGTATACTGACGTGACGTGCTGATATATAATTTTTATTAAGCTTTTTTTGGACTACCACAATGCACATTCCATCCTATTAATCTTGTTTCAAATAAAAATGTGTTTTAATGTCACACTTAATAAGCATTTAATGATTTTTCAATGCAAGGTGTTTAAAGTGAAGTATACTCACAAAAACTCCACTTATCAAATAAAATACAATATTATTTCTGCACAATATTATACACAAAATACCTTGTTCTAATGTAGACTTTAAGTATGCTGATTTAGTTGGAAGAGTTTGATTTTTATTGAGAAAGGAAATAATAAACTCTGTGTGTTCTATGACTACAATATTCATCCTTGTGAGAGATATGAGACGGAATGACCGTGGCAGTTACAGATTAGCATCAAATACAAACTTCTCTTCTTACACACATCCCGCCCTCGACAAAATCAGGAAAATAATGCACTTTTCTTTCCTTGCAAATAAAGACACATTTCCATATCAATGTGCAGTCGGTTAGGTGTAAGTGTGCTGTGGTTAAAGGCTTTGGGTAAAACTGTCTGCTTAATGCCTAAATTTGACTCCTGAAACCTTCATGACCTATGAGATCTGTTATGCGATTCTGTTTGAAACCTCAAGCCTATAGGATACTATTTTAACAAATAATATAAAAAAACTAATTTCATCACTAGACTGCCCATAACCCAGCAATAATAGCTTTAATTGCCATGGAAACAGGAAATATTCCCCATGAGTTTTTTTTATATTTCAGAATCATCTGTCAAGAAATACAGTTTTCCCAGCAGTTGTGTGCCAGGATGTGTGTTCCATAAAGAATCTTCAACACTTGAGGAAAAATGCTCTACACACTGTTATCAGGGAAGATTCTTGACTGGAAGGTTCTCTGGGAGGGTTCTACATCACATAAAACAATAAGACTGTGATGGAATCTGTCTGAAATGAATTATTAACAAAAGTATTAGTAGATTATGAGTGTTGTGCTTCATTGAGCTCATGAACAGCTGCTCGTTCACATCATGAGGATATCAAATATGTGTTAATCATTATAAATGTTCTCAAGCATGACACTGGTCTCCAGTGATGTGGTGAAGAATGTTGGGCTGAATCTTAGAGAATTAACAGAAGTGCCACTGACCCATCTTCAAGGTCAAAGAAGAAACAGATCATCACATGACTTTTATAAGTCTCCTTCCTGGTGCCGCAAATGAGAAATTCTTCATGTATTAGGTTTAAAATTCCCTGCCTATCTACGTGTTTAATGGAATTCTGTTTTAATGTGCATGTACCCTTCAGCTATCCCATCAGTTCTATACAATCACAAGCATCTCAGAGAACCGCACGACCACATGCAAATCATCATCATGTGTTATTGTACGGGGAATTCACCGTTTCCTTCACAGCTCCAGGAGGTGTGATTCTCTGGTGCCAGCTTATTTCCTATTGGCTTATCTTCATATCAATCTTTAAAACGTCTGTCATTGGATGTCTGCTAACATATATGACGTTAGTCTCAAAACTTGATTTAAGTCTTCTGAGGTCATGTCATGCGAGGAACATAATTCCGTCATTATTTATTCCTCCTCGTGTGTAGGTGACACTTTCTTCAGTCAAACACAAAAGAAGATATTTTGAGAAATGTCTCAATGGGTTTGTGTTCATACATGAAATGGAAATCAATAGGGTATTAAAATATCTACTTTTGCAGCAGAAATAAATGCATAAAGTTTAACATGACATGCAGATTAAACGTGTTTAAAGTGTCATTGGTTGCAACAGGTGTAAATATTTGCTTGTATTTCAAGATAACGGCATAGCATTCTTTTGTGTGTGCAGATGAATAAAATGAATAAAAGTCATTATATTTGAATGAGTTTTTAAGGGTAAGGTCTGTCTCTAAGGAATAATTGACAAACAATGTAAGTCATCTCATTAAATCCAAGACGATTAGTGTTATTGACTCAGTATAGTCACAATAGTTTCATCAATGACACTTTACATTTCCTTTAGAGATGTAGGAGCTGAACAACAGTTGATATCACTTACACTTTTTCCTTCAGCGAGAAAAAAACAGTCATTTGTGGTTTGTTGGTTTTCCTGGGGGAAAGCCAGAGGAGAACCTAAGAGCTTCACACCTTATAAATGTAGCACAGGTGAATGTAAGAGAACAGGTGCACTCATATCGGCCTTTATTAATCACAATAATGTTCACGATAACACTGAGCACACCCAAAAAAACAAAACAAACATAAACTACTAACACACAAACTGTCATTCAATGAGTTCAGCAAAACTATTAATAACACAACTACACAGTTCATTTTCCTGTAGCTCAGTTGATGACACTTGCAACACCGGAGTCATGAGTTTGAGCTTTGGGAACTCAGAATCAAATGTAAAGTATGCAAGTCACTTTGGAAAAAAATCCTCCATTTAAATGCATACGTGGTACATGCGATTCTAAATTGACAGCTCTATTCAATCATTCAATCGTCTCTCTCAAACATCTGCATCAGTTGCATCCTGGGATGCTTCCAGTATCACTTGTTCATTTGTCTACAGAACAAACTGCAAGCATTTTTAAATCTGTAGTTCAGAAGAAGCATGCTATTCGTTTTCTGTTTTTTAAAGCACATGTTGACCAGGGATGAATATGAAGGTAAATCTTACCGGTCCAGGTGAAGAGAGGGCTGCAGGTATGAGGTTCGTCAGATGAACGGGTGAAGATGATCGGACTCCTGCTGTTGCTCCTACAGTGTCAAGGTGTAGTATCATTTAATATGATGAAGTGCTATTGTTGAGAGCTGCATTACTAACACTAATAGTGACTAACACTGCTGGTGACAACCTTCCTCTGGACTGTGTGTGTGTGTGATGTGATGTGGGTGTGCACAAGACCTGGTGTAAAACTAGTGAAGGAATGCCTGCTTCATTGACTTTTATACAGGCCTTATTAAGCTGAACAAACATTGTCTTAGGGCTCTATGCCTTCAGGCTTTTGACATGCACCCCCCTGAAAAAAAAAACTACTAATGTTTTTAATATCTCTTATTTGTGTCTAGATGCACATTAAAGAGTGAAATAAATGTTGAAAATTCTATATGTTTTACATCATTTCCAAATACATGATACTTACATTTCCAGTTCGTTTAATGTTCCCAGGAAACCTATCTTAATGATATTTGGTTTAAAGAAAATAAAGATTTATATTGTGACATCATATTTCCCGTCGTATATAACACTGGAACCTCCCTTTGAGACCTTTGGGATATTAATGTAGTAATTCTCATTATTCTCAATTTTTAATAGATCACACATTTATATTATGACTATCTACACAGTTATCCATGGACATTTATATTTCTATGCAATATTAATAAACATTTGATGTGTACATTTATCTTTATATTTATATTATTATTTAAGTCAATTCAAATAGAAAGAACTGTAAAAAGAAAGCAGAAAGAAGTGATATTTCTCCATAAAGATGTAAACGATCATGAAATTGTGTTGCATCTCACTGTAAATGTGTCTTGTTTCATGTCAAGCGTTGTTCAGAATCATCAGAATCTGAAAGAAATGCTATCATTATATTTCCAGTTATAATATTTTGGTCTGTACCAAACCATCATCATGAAGGAGTATTTGTGTGAGAGTGTGCTTGCGTCAGTGCTCTGATGATACGTCTGTAAGTGCTCGGCATGGCGCATGTTTGCAGTTAAACAGACACACCAAAACACACACGCACACACGCACGCACGCACGCACGCGCGCACACACACACACACACACAAACACACACGCACACACACACGCACACACACACGCACACGCACACACACACACACACACACACACACGCGGTAAAGAGTTTCTGTCACTTCATCAGTTAACCTGCTTATTCCAGGTGATGAAATGAAGAAAACCTTATACGGTTGTGTCTTTACCCTGAAGAAAATAACTAGAAAATACGAGTGACTGAGAATAAAATAGACATATTAAATACTGCATGTAGTTTTGTTTGTGTATGTTGGTCTAAGGCTGGTTACATATACATCTCCTTGAAGAATATCTTTGAACATTATGACAGAATTTAAATTTGAATGGAGTCAGAGGACACTTGAGGAATGTCTTGAATCAAACAAAGGTTTCTTCTTTATAACTCCTCTGGTGTATTTTTGTTTGTCTTGAACATTTCCCAGAGGGGGTTCATTTGCATGGCAGTTAGAGAGACGGTGGATTTAAGATGTGCTCTCTTCGCCCTCTTACTTTGAAACAACATTCTCAGGCGCTATGTAACAACTCATGAACAGAGAGGTTTGGTGACACCACCGGTGTGTCCGTTTGAGACCGTTCACTTCAGACATTTATCAAAATGATTTCACATCCCGCTGTCAAACACTCAGAATCCATCAAATCCTTCTGCATGCTGCTTCAAACTTGACATAAAACTGGGTTCATTTATGGCTCAGTTTTCTCTGGAAAAGAAAGAGATTACATCTAACACAAATTTACAGTTTATGTGAATTTTAAATAATATGCCTGCCATGCGTTCTCTTCTCTAGGCTTTATATTTAAAGATAATAAAAGATTATAGATTATTTATATTTCATTATTTTTGTACAGTTCAAGTGTCTCCGTTTCTTCTACAAGTGTTTTCTCTACAATCCAAAATGTTGAAAAGTGTAACAGTCTCAAATATGTCTTAAATATGCATAAGAATGTTAGAAAAAGCTTAGATAAGATCATTTCAGATAAGATATGCAAATATTTGACATGGTAAAAATGACAGGAAAGAGGTAAAATATAAAGTTGCTTTGTAACATATGAAAATTACAGAAATGCGCTGACTTTTAAACTATTGTGTTGACACAAACAGAAAAAAACACAAGCCGTGATAATGTGTTTTATAACTATGTTTTGTGGATATTTGTTTTTGAACGGCAAACGAATATTCTTATATGTAACCTGAGATTAATTATGAATCTTAAATGTTCTTACATAACATTTATACACTTCAGATTAATGTCAGTATATCTGAAAAAATCTGACTAACGGGTTTTGATCTGAAGTTCAGGGTTAAATGAAAGTAAAAACTTGTTGCTACATATACATGAATGAGTCATAAACATAACCTCAGATGAGGACATGAGGTCTTTGATATTAACCACACAACCAGATCTTCAACACACAACCAGATCTACAACACATAACCAGATCTTCAACACATAACCAGATCTTCAACACACAACCAGATCTTCAACACACAACCAGATCTTCAACACACAACCAGATCTTCAACACACAACCAGATCTTCAACACACAACCAGATCTTCAACACACAACCAGATCTACAACACACAACTGTCAAATACACAAGACTGCCTGACATGATTACCAGCAAACTCAACAGTGTCAACACAAAAACCAACATATATGTTCAAGTGAATCAACAAGACCAGGTGTAACTGAAAGAAATAAGATTCTGCAGAAATACTTCTGAACTCTTTCTTGTTAGGATACCAAAGATTTTTCTCTTTTAGGATCAATATGAGTGCAACAAAGCGTCGATGGATTTTACCTTTGACATTAGTTGACATTACACATGAGGACATGACGGCAAAATCTGTGTTTTTATACAAAAGCTCATGAGACAGAATCACTGTGATACCACAGAATTTGCCTCTCGTGGTGTTTGCGGGTCGTGAGGAAGAGCAGCTGTTGAAGCAAGAGGAAATGTTTTGCATCTGTCCATGATTTTACACGTCTGTCAGGTGGGTAACACTATATATTGTTGCCAAGGAAAGTTGCACAAGACCTGAAAGGTGAGCAAATATTTGTCTAGATATGGTCTTCTCAGTCTAGATCAACACACGATAGAGATGCTAATAACTTTAAACAAGATTATATTCTTCCTGAAGTACATCAAGCTTTCATACCATTCAGCTCTTTATAACAGGAAACACACAACATTTTCTCATAAAATACACGAAAATATAACCGTTATCAATTCATACATTCAATTCAAATTTCAGCCATCCAATATCAGTATGAACTATACATGATGATGATAAAATCACGTTATCATCCGTGAACATTTTCACTCAGATGTTTTTCAACTGAGTCATTGATACAGCGCATTCCCAGAAATATTAAATCATACCTCATTGGATAAAATGACAAACCATCAAACAAATGGTATTGATTTCAAAATGAAAAACGGGTTTGAAGGCTCCTCTACGAGAACACCTAACCTTTAAATACCTTCTAACAATAATGCTTTGGTAAAAAAAGAGAGATCTAAAGCAATATGTATGATATCAAGAGTCTAAAGTACAGATACAGCTTCAGTTTTTCCAAATATTTACAATGACATGAATCCAAAAGCTAGATTATTTGTACATGTGGGGTTAAGTTAATGCACCAATGTTCTTCAGTGAAACTGTACACAATCACAAGACAACAAGAGATTTTGTGTTTTTTTCAGTGTTAATTTAATCATACAAATGTTCAATTATACATACAGGAAAAGGCGTTTCATATTTTGTCTTTCACTGTGCTGTTAGAGGACTCTCAGCAAACTCTCAGCTCAGTCATACACCATGCCACAACTGCAGGAAAAACCAACGGAATAAAAAAGAAAGAAAGCAGAAAAGAGACAATGCAGTCATGAATCAATCACACCTGTCACACGTGTAAGAAACACGTCAACGTGGTTTAAAACTTAAGGACACAAACACAACTTAGAAAAGATTTCTACACAATGAAATGTGAATGAGCCGAGTACTCTGCATAGATTCTGATCATCTCAAAACAACGAAGAACCATCTTGGACATCACATGATAACATCCATCTCTGCTGTGTTTACATAAGAGGGGTCAATTAAAACTCATAGATTTGCATACGGCCTTAGGACACAAGCTGAACCCTCATTACACACACCAACCTCTTCTTTATGAAACGGACCAATAGAGAAACAGAACAGAAAGCAGTTGTTCATAATCTCTTTCATCATAACCAATGTAGAAAGACAGAAAACAGCAAGTAAAACGACACACGGCCTATCAGATATATTTCAATATAAACATCCAGAGAAGCTTTCCATCATTTCACCAAACACAGAGGCACAATTTCAACCAAAGAAATTCCACAAACTTTCTTCTCACAATAAAATATGAACTAGTTTGACATTCACGGATCCTTCAAGCAAATAGAAACGAAAGAAAGATTCCGGGTTAAGTTCAAGGTTAATCTCTACAGATGTAAACTCTTAAACTGGGCGCAGTGGAAGATGTTTTAATAGATCAAATGAAGGTTTTGAAACAGTTCCAGCGTTTAACTTGAAATCTCCCGGGAATATTTCTTCATTCATAAAAACCTCTGGGGCTCTTTTAAAACAGCTTTAATACCATCTTTAGTTTAAGTGAAAGACATCGAGAGACGATCAGTGATGTGACTCATCTGTCGACTGTGATCTATGAGAGAGTATGCCATTTAAAATGAAAATCAGAAGGATACAGATGTAAACAAATATGATCCTGACCCAAGCGATGAGTGACGGCAGTACTGCTTTCAGAGACAAACGGTGTGGCTGGCAGAGAATCAGTTGGGGCTGTTTTTTTTTTCTTGAATCGGTTTTGTTTTTGTAAAGTAAAAGAACATTGATGTAAATGGTACAACGACAGAACAGAAGTTAATTCTCTGTTGATGGCTTTTGCGCATGATTGAAACATTTACATTCATCAAAAACGTGTTCTATTGAATCTCAGATAACATGTCCTGGACATTTTTATCCCAAAATCAAAGAGTTATTCAATTATATTTTGCATTAAAAATGGAGATTATTTATGTCCATTAAGCACAATTTAAATAATATTTCTTTTTTTAATAGAAGTATTTGCAAATGTAGTGTTGAATGTATTTTATTTTAGTTATCATAAAAATAATATGACCACCCTTCAAAGATCTGTCGCTAAAAACACTTGATTTCTAACATGCAAAAAAATAATTGTCATTGTCTTTCTTTGATTTTGATTTAAAATTGGACCAAAACATGTTTTTATGAGAACAAATTATTGATTTATTCATTCTTTTATTCATGAAAATACCTCAACCCCCCCTCTCTTTCTTTCTCTCTCTCTTTACCGCTGTAATGTGACGATACAGATCAAAAACGGTGTATTTTTTATTTCATCACTTTAGGATTTCTAGCACTCATCTAAATCTAGCATTCACACATGCGGAACTCAGGTGAATATTTGGAGCAAAACTGATCTGTCCACACTTTCAGGTGATGTTGTGATGTGTTGGGGGTGGAGGGTTGGCTCACCAAAGTCTTTAGAATAAATCTGCTCCCCCTCACACTAAACCCCCGAAAAAAGGGCAAAAGTAGCAGCTCAGAGGAGCTTCCAGATCCTTTCTGTTTCTTAAGACTGTCCAAACGGGAAGGGTCCATGAATGCCCTGAGAATAAAAGGACACAGTGAGCCACAAATAAAATAAAATATCCTCTCTCATGTGTATTTGACTCTTTCTTACATGGAATACAGAAGATGTTTTGGGAAATGTCTCAGTGGTGTTGGAAGTCAGTGAGGGTTAATGTTGTTTGGTTATCATATTAGAGCTAAATCTAAGCTGAATAATAGTGAACGTGATATTTGCTATTGCTTGGAGTGTACACATGAGTAAGTTCTTACACACGTTAATCTGCAACAGTTCACACATATGTAAGGCACTCCATCTTGTGGCTGAGTAGAAATGTGACTTACGGACTGAAATTCATATTTAAACAGATAAAATCAAACTCGAACAAGACACAGAAAGCGGTTAGTAAAAAATATCCTTCATCTGTTTGTGACTTGATCAGGAATACGACTACACGAATGGAGTCTTTATTGTGCTGTAAGATGTGTGTT
>CM065676.1:6976565-6981190 GCA_033220385.1 Triplophysa yarkandensis | reverse complement strand
TCTTAGGCGCTGCAGTTTAGTTTACAATTACATTCTATATCAACGGGTCAGTTCACCCAAAAATGAGTTGTTAAGTTGTTCCAAATCTAGAACTTTTTTTAAAGCATTAAATACACTTTTGCATTAGTAAAAAACTAACATCATTTATATCATTAAATAAATAAAATCTTAATATCATTTTCTGCATTCAAACAGCCTATTTTCACATGTAAATACAATTTAAAACTGGCAGAAGATGTAAGAACTGTTAAAGAACTTTAAAGTCACAGGAAAAATTCTCCTTGAAATGACTTTGTTCTGTTGAATTTTTAATAACGGCGAGAGAGAAAGGATTTCAGTGTGGCTGTAAGAGTCTCAGGATTTTATAAGAAATCTCACATCTCTTCCATAGGTTTATGTGTTTGTGTGTAAACGTGGAGGGGGGGTTAAGGACGAAGACTTAACAGTCTCCAGAGGCTTTTCCTAACAGCACTTTGAAAGGGGAATGGGTGGAAAATAACATGTTTAAGATGACCCATGAGAAGCTGAACCTGAAATTGAAGATAGATCTGCGCTCCCACGCACATATATGTGCTTAATTTCCCCTGTGAATTCATGGGTACAACATGTACAAATATCGTTTCTCCACACACACACACACACACACACACACACACACACACACACACACACACACACACACACACACACACACACACACACACACACACACACACACACACACACACACACACACACACACACAGACACAGACACACACACACACACACACACACACAGACAGACACACACAGACACACACACACACACACAGACACACACACACAGACACACACACACACACACACACACACACAGACACACACACACACACACACACACACACACACACACACACACACACACACACACACACACACACACACACACACACTCACTTGAGTGTGGTCATCTCGGTGAGGGAGGGCTGGGTAGCTCTCAGGTAACTTGCTCTTCGTGCCTGGACTTTAGGCGAGGGTTTGGGGCTGCAGTCCGAGTCTCCGCTGTCTTCCTCTGCCATTGCCTTTATATAGCTGCCGCTCCGCATGCGTCTGCACGGGATCTCATCATCCTGACCCATGGATGATAAGCCGGCCCAATCATCCTGAGGAACCTGTGAGTCAGTGTGACTTTTTAATAAAAATCACTAATTATTTAATCATTAAATATTATTTATTCAGTCAATTCATTTTTAAAGTTTACAAATAGTTTTATATAATAAAGGGACCACATATAATTCAGCGTGGACATATGTAATAGATATGGTTATGAATGTATGCATTCATTTACATTCTCATTTTACAGGGTTAGTTCTTTCCGTTTGACTCAGTTCTATCTGTGGAACATCAAAAGAAGATATTTTGAGAAATGTTAATTTGGTCTCTGTTCTTTAAAATATCTTCTTCTGTGTTCTGCTAAAAGACAAAACAGGTGGGAAGACAAATGGGTGAGTAAATGATGACACAATTTTTACGAATTCATGTTTTTTGTGTGCTAAAGTGTTTCCCGCACACATACCTGGCCAGTGGAACTATTCATGTCAGCCTTAAATGTCTATCTCTTATCGGTAAAAAACGGAATAATTCGGCCAAAAATACAACTGGAAAAGATATTTTGAAGAATATTGGTAACAAGTACCCATTCACTGATATTGCTTTTGTGTCCATACAATTGGTGACAGTACTGTTTGGTTACAAAAATTCTTCAAAATATCTTCTTTTGTGTCCTGCAAAGGAAAGTCCTACAGATTTATAACAAGATGGGGAGTAAATGATGACGGAATTTTCATTTTTGGGTGGACTATCCCTCTTACACTACCTGCAGAACATATTTAAGCTCTAACGTACTCCTTCACAGCTACAAACGGCCCCTCATACAGTAATTCACATGAACTTAAACAACGCCTAACCAAACACTCTCAAGTGATACTCAAGTAATCTCCCATCCGGCACATCCCATTACATTTTTCTCAAACATTGCCAGGAAATGATCTAAAAACATTTCACGTCCACTTACGTGTCCATGTACGATGCACATAAAGTGCCCTTTCCAACCCTCACCTTTCTGAGATGAATAACAATCATTTCATATCATCCAGCACAGCTTGCGGTCCAAAACCGTTCACCATTTTTGGTGCTCAGTTAAGGAGAGCTATCGAGCCGGGTGTCACTGAGCGATGTGTGCCGCATGCTAACACTTTTTTCACACGTTCTCCTTTTTCACACGCTCTACCAGGGGCCGAACCCAACAACCGATTCCCCAACATCCAAAGAGAACGAGGCCATGAGAGAGAGAGAGGTGCACAAAGACACATATTGTTTCGATCAGGGACAGGATCCACTCTCAATGGATTGAGACGTTTTTTAAAGCGTCAGATGGAAATGAGGAAGGAAAAAAGAATGAGGGTGAAAGCATAGAAACAAAGCTGAATTGTTATTTTATGTGTTGCCATAAAGATGACAATAAAGTTATAGAGTGGCTATAACTTCTCAGAACATCATCAGGATTGAAACACTGCTAGTAAGAGCACATACAGTAATGTCTGTTAACATCTCTCTTTTGCAGATGGTCTCTGAGATATGGCACATTGGCACATTTTCTACTCTTGGAGTTCTGCCTTTTAATTAAGTTCTTCTATCTCCCCAGACTCCATTCTCTGTACCTGCTTCTTCTCTCTCTTATTTCTCTCATACTTTACTGTAAGACAGTAAAGCTCTGTATAGCACATCAATAAATCATAAAATCATTACAAGATCTTGGTATTCATCTATTTAATATGTCATTATTTCTACACCAGTTTTAGAGTCGCAACTATCTATAATGTAATTGATAGAACAATAACCTTTACTGGATGTTGTAATTTTGGCAATCACTTTTTCAACGTGAAAATGTAAGCAGCTGGGCAATTTCATGAAAATGCCAACCTTAAAAAAGTATAGAACAGTTCCCATTATTCTGAGGGGTCGGATGTTAATATCTAGTGGTTTAAATCCCCTTTGAAGTCTTCGAAGGGTGTTTTAAGCATATCCTTTTAAGGGTTTAACGCATATTCAAACACAAAAACGTAATACAAAAAAGGGATAGTTTAACCTAAAAGGAAAATGTGTTGTTCCAAAGCTGTATAATTTCTTTTTTCTGTTGATCATGTGGAAAGATATTTGGAAGAATGTTAAGTAGTCCTTGATGTCCCAGAAATCTCAGTTGCACACTCTTCCAAATATCTTTCTTTGTGATATTTCAAAGACATTTACACAAGATTGAAGCTTGAGGTTGAGTTATTCAAGATATCATTTTTATAATGTATCATAGAGCTATTAAGAGATGTATTGTATAGCTGTGGATAAAATTTTTAAATGAAATGTATGTTTCTGTTTTTATGTTTATATTCAGTTTTATTTTCATTTATACATCTATAATTTTTTTTATAGTTTACAAGATTTTATGTGAACAACAAATTATGTCAATAACCATTTAATAAAATAACAAATGTTTGATTTTAGTGTCTATTAAGTCATATTAATATTTTTACAAATATCACAATGTTATCGTAATCTTTAGCCCAGTATAGTATATCTAACTGAAACGTGAGCTGAGCCTATTATCAAAAACCTAATAAAATGTCCCATTCATATAAAATGGCACTTGGAAATTAAAACAGAAGCTTTTTTATTCTATCTCCATTTGTGGGGTATTGTGGCTTCTGTTTGGCACATTTTATTTACAGAAATACATTTCCTTAAAAAACAAATGTTTTTTTATATCCACAACACGAATATTCTTTTTTTAAATAATAAACTCATGAATAGATATTTTTCTATCATTTAATATTAAGTAAAATATAAAGCAATGATTCAAAATATTTGTAATAATGACATCTGTAATAATGAAACGTCATATTCATAGCGCCGTATGTGGATCTTCTTTTCTATTTGACACATCTTTATACAGATTTCTGGTAGAGTTTGATACAGAAGGTCTAAGAGGGACATGAAGCATTCAACAGAACAGGGAACCAACAGCCTCCAGGTATTTCTTAGCTTTCGATGTGGAGTATGCTTGAGAAAAACAGCTGAAGCATTTATATTTCAATACCTGCCTTCCAATATTTGACCTTGACTGTATTTAACTTCTTTTCTACTCTGTCGTCTGTCCTTCAATTCATCCCTCTCTTTAACTTTCTTTTGCCTCTGAATAACTGTCTCAAAGGAATGGGAGAGAGAGAACATTTATAAAAGAACGAATGCAAATCCATTTTTCTCTTAATCTCCACACAAACGGTTACCGATCTCCAGGGTTGCAGGCTCTGTTCCCTTTTTGTAATTCCTTTAAGATCTCAGCATCACACAGCCTTCTTCCACGGCAATGAAAACAAAGCATGTGGCATGGTCTCAGAATTTTAATCTACCACATTCAGCGGTGATAAAACGCAGCGGGTGTATACATATGTTAATGCATTCCTAAACATTTGCATTCTGACATACACTTGCAATACGTGCACCATGCGATACAGTCACCAACATGAAGAACAGAAAGTGTGAAGAGATGAAGCAAAAGATGAAAAGAAAGATGAAGAGATGTCACACCTT
>CM065676.1:6949065-6966565 GCA_033220385.1 Triplophysa yarkandensis | reverse complement strand
ATACTGTTAATGGAGAACACGCACAGGCACGAAATAATATTCTTCCTAAATAACCACATCACTCTCATTCACTCCCATCCATTCTGTATCCGTGGAGATGGAGCTCAGTCAGCGCTCTTTGAAGTCTTCCCACGGGCTTTCTTTCACCCATTTTGCGGAAGCAATTGAATTTTCCTTGGCACTGCTGTATTAAACATTAACTCGGCCAGATCCATTGACATTCCAAAAGTGGCGCTCCAAATCCTGCTCTGTTCCTCCCAAATTCTAGCTCCGGTTCCCAGAGCACAGCCGGGAAAAATTGTCTCAGGATCTGTTTCCCACTGCCCTGGATTCAGTGTGTACAGTATTACACGTCTTAACTCTAAACTGAACAACGATATTTTCAACATCAAATAACTCAGGGGCGAATCTGGCAGGATGGACAGCGCTCGTCCCTTTGGAGATCAGGAATCACTTTGGGTAAAATCGGGTTTAAGACTCTTTGCCAATGATGTCTTTTCTAATACTTGCAGAGGTAATAATACAAGACTGATAACATTTGTATTCTTTAGGTCCTATATGTTTTCATACCAGACAATTTGTGAACCCCATTATGCTCTGATTCCTATTTTGAAGGTTGGAGTTCACAGCAAGAAAATCCATGCATCAAACCACATGTTGACATCAACGGATCTAAACCAAATAAATCTAAATCTAAAAATGATGGAGATCATTCATACAAAGGTTTTAAATATTAATAAAATAAATACATCAAATTGAAGTGGCTTGTTTAAACGTACATCTGCTATTGCCAGACAAATCAGAGACTTAGACTGCATTTAGACCCACATTTTAGTGAAAATGGACACTGTATTGCATGCAAGTGCCATACAATTTTATGTATATGACATTGTTCTGTGAAATTGAAGAAAATATTTTGAGAAATGACTCCATACAATTAAAATCAATGTTGTTCGGTACCCAACATTCTTCAAAAGATCTTTTTTGGTGTCCTGTAGAAGAAAGTTGTGTGTTTGTGAGCTAGCACAGGGATGTCAGCAGTCCAAAAGCCATTGACTATGGTACAGCTTGCAGAACTGTATCCCAGCATCACTCACTGCAGTACGACCGGCTGCCATAGCAACTGTAACACACTCCATCACAATCACATTGTGGCTGTACATTAACATGCAGCTGTTGCCTGGTATTATACCTACATATGGGCAGATACTAGATACTATTACTTGTTATATATCTATCTACATATATACAAGGTATATAAGTTTTCTGGAATCTTACATTACAGATGTGTGTGTGTGTGTGTGTGTGTGTGTGTGTGTCCGTGCGTGCGTACGTGCGTGCGTGTGTGTGTGTGTGTGTGTGTGTGTGTGTGTGTGTGTGTGTGTGTGTGTGTGTGTCCGTGCGTGCGTGCGTACGTGCGTGCGTGCGTGTGTGTGTGCGTGCATGGATTTTTTGGGAGACTGTTTAGGTCTGCAGCTCTTTGAACAAATTCTTGGGCACAACGGCTGCTCTGCCACCACATTTCAGAGGTAGTGATAAAAGTGATATGGGGACTGTGTGTGTATGTGTGCATGCCAATGTATGTGCAGATCAAAAAGTCAAATATTTGTTATGCTGAAGCACATTTTTGGTTATAGTTCAGAAAAATAACAGACCTATCTTTTTTTAGAAAACTTCACAGACATATCAGGATGTATAAAGTTATATAATGTTCCATCGTCACATTTGACATAACCATCTGAAACCCATATTGATAGAGATGTTACCATTTTCATTTAGCTAAAAATCATTGGAAAGAAAAACCACATATTTAAATATCTTATAGATATGTGCATATATCAGGCATCTTAAAACACAAGATAGGTGAAATATGGCACAAACTCACCTGCTTTATTCTCTCTCTTTACTCATTCTTTTCCTCCATGGGTTTAATTCCTCCCTCCTGTCCTCCATGCAGGATGTCTATCTTACTGAAATAAAACATACAAATAAGGAAATGAGAAAACTAATAATTATACATTTTAATTATTTGGATGACATTTCTCCCCATTTATGAAAACAAAAAAATGTCCTTCACATATTTCAATGGACAAATGTGCATGTTTTTTGATTATGGTCAATATGCTATGAACTGACCTTACATTACATTGGTTGTGTAACCTTTTGATATAGTGTATTTTCAGGTTATTTCAATATTACTACAGCATACCGAATAACCCATGTAGATGTTCAGCTTTTATTCCAACAAATAAGTAATATGTAATATGAAGACTATTACAGAATTAAAGCGTGTCGTCATTTACACTCTCCCGTCATTTCAAACCTGTATGACATCCTTTCCTTTGCAGAACAAAAAAAAGATATTTTGAAGAATGTTTGTAGCTGGCAATTGTTATGTGTCCACAGAATAGAAGGGTGCGACTGCTTCAATAATGACCAACGTTCTTCAAAATATCTTCTATAGTGTTCTACATCGAAAAGAAAGACACATGGTTTTAAATGACAAGAGGATGTAAGAGATGTTTTGAGACGTTAAGTGTTTACATCACAAGCCCCTCAAACATTGAAGCGGAGCCATTTTTCAGTGACTTAAAGCTGTTCATCCAGCTGAGGGGTCAACGCATAAAACTCGATTTATGAATGTAGCACTCATGCAGGAGTGTGTGTCTGTGGGCTATGCTTGCACAATGAGAAAATCAAAGCCACAGTCTGATAGTCGGGCTTCCAAACCCACTCACCGGGTACAGACGTGAGCGGGTAAATACATGAAAGAGAAACACGGACAGAACCAGGGTGAAGTCTTCAAATGTCATGATGCATCCAGACCCCACCATCACGATTCATAGGAAGATGTTTCATCACATTTTTATTGATTCACTTCATTAAGGACATTTACGAATGCATGGCCAAATTTAAAGAATTTCACATTTATACTTATAAACCAAAAGACCGACTCAATGACAACACTGAAACCCATCCGTCTGTCTAATGTTCAATCTCTTCGCCTGTCTGTCTTCTTTCATTCCTCACGTTCTCCTGTTGCACGGTGAGATTTCAATTTCACGCTCAGCTGGGACATATCATACACTCCAGCTTCACAGCTCCATGCCAGCCCGCTGTGAGCTCCCGCCAACCAGTTCCATCACATCAACACATGGTATGCATGGAAAGATGAACACCTATTTATATGCATATGGCCATTATACCCACTGGGTGGCTGATGGGTTCTCACTGACACGGGAACTATAATGGGAGGAAAGTTGGGAAGAGACCATGACGGGAATAATCACTACACATAATAGTCCAATAAAATTGGGATCGTCCTGGGATTTCTTAAACCGTCAGACTAAATCTGAAGAGCAGGTTAATGCGTCTGAAACAAATGCACAGGCATTTTATTGGTCCACTATAGTTAACAGTTCACAGTATGAGATTAGGATTATATCAAATGTTAAAGGTGTCCAGATGGCTATTCATTTTCATTCGATTTTCTCAGGGTGCATCGGTGCATCTGTTTCGGTATCTGGTGGAGCTTTGCATCATAGCAGCACAAAAGATTCCGGGTTTGACACGGTAATAAAAAATATACCTTGAAAACAATATAAGTGATTTTGAATTCTGACAAAATGCATAATGTAAAGAAAAAATGCATTGAGAGGGCTTCGGTGAATGATGTCATTAACCGTGCGACAAATCACATCGATTTATTTGAACATAGATATGAATGCATTCAAGCTAGTTTAAGGCAGAATCATTTTTTCACAGATAACTTAATATGTCATTTTGATTGTCAATAAATTAATTTTAAGTGCTACAATTATTATTAATTATTTGGGGGGGTTTATACGGCTCAGAAACCCCAGAAGAGCATTTTTCCTGTGACTATCCCGCCAAAGAGGTCAAACTGTGCTCGGTCTGCGGTCATTCTGCATCAAATATATAAAAGTTGTACACAAAGTAGATGTTTTAAAGGTTTTGCCCCCGCTGACACATAACCAATGCAAGTGAATGTGCCATTGCCCAACATTTTCCAAAATATCTTTATATCACATTCTTTAAACACCAAACTATTTTAATCTAAGCTTTCTCTTTTATGGTTCTATACTTAACTATACAAATTAAAAGTTTCTTATCTATTTAATTTGTAAAAAAAATATTTAAAGTAAAGTAAATCTATTAATAAAGTGATACCTAAGGTGTGCTATGATATGAAATTCTCTGAGCAATAAGTTTTTTACTGGCTTGATTTTGACAATTCTGAATGACTCTCACTACTGCTTAATATCATCTTTCTCTTCATCAGAACAGATCATATGAACAGCCAAGTGATAATAAAAATATTGTGTACAAGTCTTCGATCCCAAACAACAAATATTCGCCAAGCTCATGTCTATTTATTTCTCTTTTTGCCTATTCCGTAAGTCAAATCTATTCTGTTTAAACATTCCCTTTCATCCCGATCTCTAGGAGGTCGGACGACACATATACTCTTCAGTAATCTGTTTTTAATTCAGTTTGCGAGTGAACTTTGGCCTTTTCCTCGGACTAAAGTGAAGATTATGTTTCGTGTCTGAAGGTTTGCTCCCTGCATTAGTGACCCCTGCTCCTCATTTATAAAAACTCACTCTTATGCCATGACACTTCCACGCTCATCCATATTCATCATCTCCTTATGAATTATTCACTTAAACGCAAAAGGAAAAATGGCAGTAACCTTTGCAAACCTTACAGAAGGTGGGAAAGAGTCGAGAAAAGACGAGAGGGTGCTGGAAAACACAAAGTCTTATAAAACTGGTCTTGGTCCCAGTACTGTTTTTCTTTTCAGAAACAAGTTTTATATCACCTTTACATGCATCAGAATATTGAAGAGGAAGATGACACTAAACTTGACTGTATGTTGTGTAATTCTAATTGGTTCAGTCATTTTACATGGCATGACTTATATTATTTTACAAAAATTATATCATAATCACTGCAAAAATAAAGTCTTGAGAAGTAAGAAAAATAAGTAACATGATAAAGATAAGTACAGTAAATGTGTCTGCCAGTGGAGTTTATGACCAAGCAAATGTTACATAAAATGAAGATAAAATTAAAGCTTAAGTTTGGCACTTTTTGCCTGTTTTAGCATTTACAAGAGTTAATGTTATTTTTCTTTTCAAATAAAAATATTTATTGATGTTTTAATGTAAAGACATTTGAGCAGGAAAACAATACTGAGATAGTAAAGATTTTTGACAATATATACGCATTTACAATAACTGTGATATTAAAAGTACAATTTACCAAAAGAAATAACTGCCTGGTAGTATTCTTCACTTTTTATTGAAATAAAATGGTCAAATTTGTGAATTCTATTAGCCCGGTTAGTCTTTTGAAACCCCAAGCGATATAAACGCTTTACCCAGAAAGAGTTTAAAGAAAGTTTATTTTAAGACCACATGATCAAACGCGGCTAGACTGTAGTTAAAGAAACACTCCAAAATGTCAAACGCAATCATCCTTTTATTAAAATACTAATCTGATGTTTTCCCATTTTTGACCTTTGTCACCTTTTATCTTTCTCTCCTGCTGCTACCAACTGACCCATATCTCCAACATTCAGCATTCACAAGGATTATGAGTGATAAGCTCACGCACACACGCACGCACACACACACACACACACACACACACACACACACACACGCACACGCACACGCACACGCACACGCACACGCACACACACATGCAAAATGAACAAAAACACACAGACACACACACAGACACACACTCACGTTTTGCTGATTGTCTCTTCTGTGCCCTTTTAAAGAGGATTACGGAAGCCGTGAAAGCAATGTGAATTATTGACACAATGGCTCTGGATTTAGATTAAGGCCAGTCGGGCCGAACAAAAAGAAGAAATAAAGGTCATCCAGAACTAGTGAGAAGTTAGAGGAGCAGCGGATATTTGGGCTTTCTTTGGATTGCACGAGACTTCCGAGAGATGAGCTCAATTATAGCAATCAGGGATTCTTTCAAGGGATTCAGGAACACCTCCAACTGACGTTGATGTCACAACTATTGGACAAAGGCTTTCGGAAGGCTTAACATTTTTTTCTTGAAATTAGTCTTCAGAGCATAACCAAGTGATGCGGATGGCTGAACACTCTGTCCCATAATGCACAGATGTAACTACCGACGCTTGAGGATTAAAAGAAGAGTTCATGAACCTGGGCGTTTGGGAAGTACTACGCTCACTGTTAAAATAGCAAAAATGAGACTGAAGGCGCATTTGCAAGTGAAATGAAGGGCGTTTTCCCACCACTGCCTTCTGGATTTGTTTAGGAGTGACCATACACTATGCGCACAAACACAGAGCACACAATATCCGTATGAAATGGATTACATAATAGCCATAGATACCCGAAAATAAAAATTGTGACATCAACATTCACTCTCTTGCCATTTCAGACCCTAGACATTCATTCTTTCACAGAATACAAAAAGATATTTTGAAGAATGTTGCTCCTACTGACTTTTAGACACAACATCAAAAGTGTTCCACAAAAGACAGTCAAACAGGTTTAAAGACACGATGTATAAATGATGAAAGCCTTTTTATTTTTGGGTGAACAATCGCTTTAGAAGATGAGAAAAATACCGTTCTAACCCTATTTATGTGTCAAAGATACTAACGTCCAAACTCATATCTATCATCATACATCAAAACATCATAAACACTCGGCTGTTATATCAAAGAAAACACCCAAACATCCACTGGAAACCCCTTAGCAATAAAATAACATCATTCTTGCAACATGTGCATTGGCAAGCTCAAAACACATTTTCTTTAAAAATATAAAACAGCACTCTTTTATCATTACACGCATGTAAAAATCAAAGAGAAGCATCTAGTGGCCTTAAAGGCTAAAAGAAGCAATGGGACACCGAAGCGTGGCATCCAAACAGCTTTCACACAAATACACACACACACACACACACACACACACACACACACACACACACACACACACACACACACACACACACACACACACACACACACACACACACACACACACACACACACAAATGCATGGAGATCAATGCTGTTATTCTAAACACATTCACTCTGCACACTCCACTGCTCATGATCTATTGCTTCATATTCTCTAGACACAAACACACACGCACGCACGCACACACGCACGCACACACACACCCACAGTGTAACAGCTAATATATAAGTGCTTTGAAGTGAAAACAGACACATTTCCCATAAACACAATGGTATTCTGGTTAGGAACGGAAAGGTTAAAGCAGTAATGTACATCAATGCACATCCAGATATCTGCACCTCTCCAGAATGAAAAAATGACATGCGGACTTCGACAAATAATGCACACAGTGATGCAAAGTGTGCACACATCAGTAACCAAGATACGACTTTTATAACTGTGTTTTACAGTGCGAGAAAGACGAATGATCACAATGAGGATTCTGAATGGTTCGACTAACCCGTTGATTCATTTTAATTTATAGAGAGAACATTAAAGATGTCAAACTCAAACTTATTGAACTCAAATGAGCACCACGGCTCACTTAAAGTTTTCATTAAAGTTGAGTTTCAGTTAAAAGTGATGTGTGTGTGTGTGTGTGTGTGTGTGTGTGTGTGTGTGTGTGTGTGTGTGTGAGTGTGTGTGTGTGTGTCCGTGTGTGTTAGTGTGTCCGTGTGTGTGTGTGTGTGTCCGTGCGTGCGTGCGTGCGTGCGTGTGTGTGTGTGTGTGTGTGATAGTTCTAATAACATAAGGCCGGAGGATGCCAAGTGAATGAATCTGACTCTACCAGCCTGAAAGAAGATACACCTGATCCAACATCAAAAACAGAAGAGATTGAGAACACGGCATGGAAGGGAATTAGCCCAGAGGAATGTGGAAATCAGCACAAGGACGATTTACCTGCCAGCATCCATAGATCAGAAGAAATAAACGGCAGTTTTTAATTTATTGAGTGATACTTGAGTGGACAAAATGTTGTAAATACAGCTCATACGGCCCATACAGTACTAACACAATCTTAATATAAGTTGCCTAATTCAGAAGATTTGTACAACTTTAGTTTTACACTTGAGTATGATTTCCTTTTCAATCATTGATGGAAGGTTCGGGGGTGGAGTCAGGGGAGGGGCTTAAGCTAAACAAATGTTTTATTTGAATAAGATTCACATCGTAGGAACTGAAATTATATGAATTTGAGTTCTGTGAATATACAGCGGTGAACAGTTACACATAGGAACATAAAAGTTGAATATAAAATGAATACAAAAACGCTCTTGACTATTTTTGTTTAATATGTCAAGATTAGAGAAATCGCGCCTGCTATTCGGAGTGTACTTTTTTATTGTAACATTTGGCTATTTAAATTCTCATAATGCAAGAACGTCGTTGTATAATGTCACTTTTCATTTTTATTCCAGCGCCGAAAAACAAGCAAAAAAAAAAAAATTTTTGTTCAAAATATAATTACATTTAGTCAGTAGCGACAAGAAAATCGTCAATAAAATATGATGTTAAATTTGTCAAAAGTAAATATTCATACATTTATTTACTTAAAGAAAATCCTTAACGATAAATGATTATGAATATTTCACGATGTGGCAAATTTGTAGGAATTCAGACGATTACATTGGAATGTTTTATACGATTTTTTTTGACAGTCACATAAGAGGTATTAGAATTGAAGTTTGTTTCGAATTCACATCGTACGAGTCGATACAAATTAGCCAACATGTGAATGAATACGTGTGAGATCTGGTTGGGTAAAACGCATGCTTGGAAACATCTTCTAGAGTTTTCATATAATAATTATATAGTCTTGCAACATTGCATCATGTCCCCTCAAAAGGTTGCCTAGGACTAGCATGCCAAGAACTTAATTAAGTTTAACTATAAGTGTGAGCTGTGGTGAATAACTTTAAGTGTATTTTGTCTTTAAAAGTACTTTGTCTTAATTTAGTTGTGATGTACTGTTGCTTCCTTTCAGTGTTTTCAGCTGTTAATGTTGCTGTTTGTGTTGTTGTGTATACCTATAGGTCAATGCAGTAAATGGAAAAGTAACAGACACACAAATGAGCATAAATGCCATAAAAGAATAAGTGAGACAACAGAATCCCATACTTCTTTATACGACCTACCTAAGTGTTGTGTATATTCAGATTGTGAGTTTGTGTAGAACAACTACACCAATAAACACAATAATATCTCAGTGTCATTTGATAATGCCATTTCTCACACATTTGGGGTTTCTGAGCCCATGTCCCGGAGGGCACTGATGTGTTGTGTCTCTCTAATGAGAATAAAACATTCAGATTTATTAAAATAACTTCATATCCTATCACAGCGAAAGCACTAAGCTCCAGAGACAGCAGTCCAGGATTTGATCTTTAAATACAAAGCTGTTTCAAATTTAAGGTAAAGTGTCAAGAAACTACTTCTGTCATGAACCAAACTTTTATCATTTATAAAAACATTGGCAACGCCCCCAATCTCCCATCACTAGTTAAGCCTGTAGTTGACATGACAAACATTCAACCTGAGCGATGCATTTCAAAGCATCAAATAATTTATGTTTTTTTAACATGGAAAAGTATATTCAGATTCCCGTTTGTGTATATACAGTTTATTTGTGTTGATCATAAGTGTGTGATTTTCTAGAGACTGAAAGATACTTAAGTTTGACCTTTAGTGTGACCTTAAGCCTGCTGATTACTGAAGCTCATGAGTGGAAAGGTTACAGTGCGTGCATGTGTGTGTGTGTGTGTGTGTGTGTGTGTGTGTGTGTGTGTGTGTGTGTGTGTGTGTGTGTGTGTGTGTGTGTGTGTGTGTGTCTGTGTGGAGTTCAGTATGCAACATTTATGAGTCATGTGTCCTATTTTAATAAACAAATATACAGAAACCCACCATGTCACACACACAAAACCTAACCAGAGAAGACCTGTTAAAACACTTAATAAATAATAAATATTTAGATTATTTTTAATCATCTAAATATATACAGAAATTAAATTCAAATAAAGATTTAATCAAATTATTTGTTTTTACTATAATAACAAATAATATATAATATAAAATGTATATAATTTTATAAGTTACAAGTGCTTTGAAATTCACAACATTGAAAACAATCAATGAAACAAAAGTGCTTTAAACTGGTCTCAGTCCTCATATCTATGTATATACACACTTTTTTACTATATATCAAAATATGTTTAATTTTGGCAAATTTGTATGATTTTGTATGATCACATTTGTACATTTCAGTACAATTTGGATATTGGGTTTAGTAAGTATTGGTTTATATAGTATATAGTAATTGGGATGTTATTTGTACAATACACAAATTCACATAAATAAAGCATTTAATCCCTATAAATTAATGAGATGTCAGGAACGCTTCTTTAAAAATGCTCCTGATTTACCTATTCTGCTATTTTTCACATTCATAGGTTCTTTATGAGTACAGATTCATCCGAAATCTAAACCCTCACTGATTTCATTAATTCCACTATAATCCATCTAAAAAATAAGATATTCAAATATTAGCTATAAAAGCGAAATAAACCTCTTGACGAAGCAATAAAAGGAAAATCAGTCGTTTCCCAGGCAGGATATTAAAATCAAATCTATTCTACAGTTTCTCGTTCAGCGCTTCATGCTGAGCATTCTGGGTAAATCCGTGTCTGTGCCTCCTCTGAACATAAAGAGTCAGTTATCGGCTGAAGACACTGACCTGAAAATGTCTTCATGCTGGTTTACAGCCCAGCGCCGCCGCAGAAACTTCTTTATAAAGGAAATTACAAATGGATTAACTGCTGTTCATTAATCTATTCCCAGCGTATCGCCCATGCCATTCTCTCTCTCTTTCTTACATGCAACAATCCCAACATACACCTGACACCTACATAATATTACATTCAGCATCCTTCTCTCTCTCTCTCTCTCTCTCTCTCTCTCTCTCTCTGGTCTCTCTCTCTCTCTCTCTCTCTCTGTCTCTCTCTCTCTCTGTCTCTCTCTCTCTCTGTCTCTCTCTCTCTCTGTCTCTCTCTCTCTCTGTCTCTCTCTCTCTCTGTCTCTCTCTCTCTCTGTCTCTCTCTCTCTCTGTCTCTCTCTCTCTCTGGTCTCTCTCTCTCTCTCTCTCTCTCTGGTCTCTCTCTCTCTCTCTCTCTCTGGTCTCTCTCTCTCTCTCTCTCTCTGGTCTCTCTGGTCTCTCTCTCTCTGGTCTCTCTCTCTCTCTTTGGTCTCTCTCTCTCTCTGGTCTCTCTCTCTCTGGTCTCTCTCTCTCTCTCTCTCACTCTCTCTCTCTCTCTCTCTCTCTCTCTCTGGTCTCTCTCTCTCTGGTCTCTCTCTCTCTCTCTCTCACTCTCTCTCTCTCTCTCTCTCTCTCTCTGGTCTCTCTCTCTCTGGTCTCTCTCTCTCTCTCTCTCTCTCACTCTCTCTCTCTCTCTCTCTCTCTCTGGTCTCTCTCTCTCTCTCTCTCTCTGGTCTCTCTGGTCTCTCTCTCTCTGGTCTCTCTCTCTCTCTTTGGTCTCTCTCTCTCTCTGGTCTCTCTCTCTCTGGTCTCTCTCTCTCTCTCCCTGTTCTCTCTGTTTTCTCTCTCTGGTCTCTCTCTCTCTCTCTCTCTGGTGTCTCTCTCTCTCTCTCTCTCTCTCTCTCTCTCTCTCTCTCTCTCTCTCTCTGGTCTCTCTGGTCTCTCTGTCTCTCTCTCTCTCTCTCTCTCTCTCTTTCTCTCTGGTCTCTCTCTCTCTCTCTCTCTCTCTCTCTCTCTCTCTCTCTCTCTCTCTCTCTGGTCTCTCTCTGGTCTCTCTCTGGTCTCTCTCTGTCTCTCTGTTCTCTCTGTTCTCTCTCTCTCTCTGGTCTCTCTCTCTGGTCTCTCTCTCTCTTGTCTCTCTGGTCTCTCTTTCTCTCTGGTCTCTCTCTCTCTGGTGTCTCTGGTCTCTCTGGTCTCTCTGGTCGCTCTCTCTCTCTCTCTTTCCCCCTCTCTCTCTGTGTCTCTCTCTCTATCTCTTTCTCTTTCTGAGAATCGACTTATGTTGGGAGGGAATGCAAGAAGAGTGATGTGATTATCTCTTTTAACACTTGTCTGTGTTTGTGTGTGTGTATGTGTGTGTGTGTGTGTGTGTGTGTGTGTGTGTGTGTGTGTGTGTGTGTGTGTGTGTGTGTGTGTGTGTGTGTGTGTGTGTGTGTGTGTGTGTGTGTATTTGCGCTTAGGGATGCTGACAAAGACACTTCTGTTGCCCAAGGGCTAACTTTTTTTTCTTTTAAAGCAAACAAGGATAAATAATAACAGATGAAAAAATGATAAAGAAAGTGTTTTGGAGGCAGTGATTCATTGCGGCGTGATTATCACTCAAGAGTGTGTCAGGAGCCGGAGAGGAACTTACATCGGTTCGTCCCTCTCAGTTTCTCAGCTCTGATGACATTAGGCTCCAACTGTTTCTTAGAGGGATAGTTCATCCAAAAATACAAATTTTGTTATCATTTACTCACCCACTTGTTATCTCAAACTTGTTTTACTTTCTCAGAGAGCACAAAAGAGGATATTTGGAAGATTGTTCAAAACAATGCAAGTCAAGGGGTACCGACTGTTTTTGTTTACCAACTATCTTTAAAATTTCTTCTTTTTTTGTCCTGTGCTCATTCGGGTTTGAAATCTTTTTTATGTAAATATTTAAAAATTAAAAATAGCAAAGAATCACAGTATAGAGAAGAAATAACCCATATAAAATTCTGAATCAATCTTTAAATACATCATAAATATTGTGAGAACAGTCTTCGAGATGATCTGACGTGTAAAATAACTTCACTCTCAAATGTGATTGAATGTAAATTGAACTTCATAAATAAGTAGTTTATTCTTATAAATTGTGTCATCTAAACAGCCATTAAAGCATCTACCTGAATCATCATCACTAACATCTTCCATGAGTTCCATCAACAATGCAGTCAGTACTAAGATCAGCTCAAGACGACAAACACACAAACTCGAGTCCTGTCTCACAAACACAATGATGCAATCTTCTGCGAGAAGGGGAATGATGACCACATCTGATCTGTCAGCTCACAGCCTCTGAAGATGCTCAGGGAATATGTGCGAGTATGACAGAAAGTGTCTTTGATCAGATCATGATCCTCTTCTCAGAGGCTATAAAATCCTCATGTTAAAAACTGAAGTACTGTACAGTCGGGGTCTAAAAATCTGAGGCCATCTCAGGAAGAAAGGGAGATACCAGGGAAATTTCATTTCACAGTTATGATATCCTCCACAAAAGAGTTTTTTCATAAATTCTGTTATTCCCGAAAATTTACAAAAGAGGATTATTATAATACATAAGCTTTAATATTTAAGAAAAGAAGTCTTGGTTTTATTTGACTATTTTTAATTTTATTTTGAACCTTATAAATATAGTAAACATAATGCTACAACAATTTCCAATGTATATCACCTTTCAAAGTTCTACATGGACAGACCTTCTCATCTTCTCACAGATATAAAATATATCCCAAGTTAGTTAGGAAAACTTATATATAAAAATACAAATATGTTAACACTTAAAGGAACTATGTTAAAATTAAATGTTTGCTATACAGTGATTATTGACAACTGCAAAAAACTAGTAAATGTTAATGTCTAGTCTCCTTTGGAGAGTCTTTCTCAGCCTCACCCATGCTGCACGTTATAGAATTATCTTATAGAATAGAATCTTTAATTTTCATGTTCAGATGTGTTGCTAGGTTTCATTTTTAGTCACAAAGGAATATTTAAAGTAAATATACTGTATGAACCCTACAGTAAACATATATGGTTAACCTCTGTCCATGGTGCTGAACACGAGGAGCTGAAGTTACATTACTCACAGTTCTTACCCGTTCATGAGGTTTATTTCTCTTTATATCCTCATCTAATGGTTTCTGTACTTAAGATTCAATATGAGTTAATAATTCAATAACTTTAAAATTCCAAACACACACAAACATTTTGTTCTTCATTCTTTCCGCAGTATAGTTTTATGTACTTCACTCAGTTGCGTGGCTCTGCTGTAAGTACAGGTACACAATGTGCTTTACACACACAAATAGGATCACATTTAACTGATTTTTTTCTGAACAAAACTATCCAGGGACAGAGAAATACAAACAGCAGTTCTTTCATCACCTTTCCCTCTATTGTTCTCTTCCCCAACACATTTATTCAAGCCTTTACTTAAAGCTTAAAGACATATCAGGAACAATATATATATATATATATATATGAATAATATATGTCATTTGATGGTGTATCAAAACAATAGAAGCAGAATGCTGGGCAAATAGAGACTTGCGTGTTTCTCTAAAGAAATCTCTTGCAAAAACTAATAAAGAGGATTTCAGAGGCAATCTGAAACAAAGATACCAAAGTATAAATACCTGATATTTCTCAAAATGTTATGAAAATAAAACTGTTCAGAAGACAGAGTAATCACTTAGCTTCAGACCATTGTTCTCCTTCTTGGAGTACATTCACTGCATTCTCTTTGATGAGATGGAAAGGTTGTGCAACTCCATTATGAAAGGGATATTACATTAAAAAATAAAACAATTCTGTCATGAAATCCTTTCCCCTTGAAGTTTCAAACATTTAAACGTGTCTTTGTTTTGTTTAACCCAAAAAATGTTAGCAACTAAGATGTCAGGGGCACCATTGACTGCCATATAGAAGAAAAAAATGCAAATTGTATTAAAAAGGGCTTTAAACGGTTGGCTTTCCTTGATTCTTTAAAATATCTTCCTTTGCATTTGACAAAACAAAATAATATAATTTCTACTATAGTCAATTATGCTTCTCTAATCTCAGTTACTTACATTCTTACATTCTTCCAAATATCTTTCTTTGTGTTCAACAGAACAAAGAAATGTATACAGGTTTGGAACATCTTAAAGCAAATCATAACAGATCTGTCATTTTTGGCTGAACTATCCCTTTAACATTCCATGTGTATACAGATCCGTTGACTGTTGGTGTATGTGTGTGTGTGTCGGGCAGAAGCTGTGCCCTGCTGGCATGTACAGAGAGCAAGGTGGTCAACAGCTACTCACACTCAACAAAACACACTGTGATATAGCCTTTACACACACTGGCAATCAAGAAATTGCGGCCAAATACACACACACACACACACACACACACACACACACACACACACACACACACACGCACACACACACACACACACGCACACTACACCATGCATTTCCAGTCTCGTGCAGATAAATACACTATTTGTTTATGACAAGAGGAAAATTATGTTAATACAAACTAACCAAATGTGTTAACATAGATCAAGCTACAGAGCAGCTCATTCCCTGACACAAGCAACGTGTGAACAGGCACATACACACACATACACACACACACAAAACACAGCCATCTGTCAGACACAAGTCTCCTCTGTGCTCTGGCCGTCGTTGATATAATGCAGTCTGCTGATTGGCTGACTCTGTTACCACCTGATTATAACCTGTGCTAAAACACACACACACACACACACACACACACACACACACGCACACGCACACGCACACGCACACGCACACGCACACGCACACACACACACACACACACACACACACACACACACACACACACACAACAAATGCACGATTACTAACCCACTATTCTCAGGAAGTTGACACACATAGTAAGAAAAGAGGCGGAAGGAGATGTTGTATTCATGCTCAAACTTTTATCATGTCGTTTTTCACTTTCACCTCTTTGATATTTGTTCACTAAAGCCGATATATCAATCGTAATATATCCATAAACACACATGGACACAAGCTGACGAGCATCTTGTGCACTGTATCGGGATGAACACATTATTGCTTTCTGGTAAAAGAACAGCGAGATTACACGCAGAACTAAAAATGGAAGGCAGAAATTGCAAACACAGATATTTCTCGACACTCTCAGAATGTCAAACGTCGGGCTTTATGAACTATCTTTGGAATGTGTTCAGTGCTCGCATAGTGGCACTCAAACCACAGATCGTATTCAATTCAGACTTTCCTGTGAATAATTCTGTTTTAGATGCACTATAAAATGAAACTTCTGTCATTATGTGATCTCCATCTTATCATGTCAAACCATAACAGTGGTGTGCAAAAGTTGGGCCTTGGATCTCAACATGTGTGTGGTTACCTCGATGATCTTATATGTTTTGTGTCATGTGATGGTTGTTCATGAGTGCCTTGTAACTACTAAACAGTGGAACCGAGCTTCTTTCTTCAGAAAAATCCTCCAGGATTCTTAACCTAAGCCAAAACACCATTCCTTTTCTACCTTGAAATCCCTTCCATACTCATTGCAATAAGAACTTATTGGTGTCACGCAATAGAATGTGACTGTAAGTGATGTTTTATAAAACGCAAAAGAAAATCCAGCAGGGTTGAAAGCACACACAAAGCTTTACCCCGACTATAACAGAGCCCGGAATAAAAGACGTCTTACAAGATTTCATTCATCCAGTGTAAATTACAGCCCAGCGGGATATTTTACAGTACGCAGTGACAGCTAATTTTAAGCATTGACTGACTTTAATACCATGAGTACGGGAACAGTTTAGATCAGCTTATAGGTATCACAGCAAGGTTTCCAAACAAAGGTATTCAAGGCAACCACAGGGGGTTGATAGATATTATATAAAACATACTTCATGCTTTATTTAACTAGTTGAATTAACGCTATGGGCATCATTCAAGGATAAATTGCACGTTATTGCAACGCTTCAATCTAAACACTTTATTAATACTCGTCAAACATTCCGAAGATTACGCTGTTACATTCATTAAATATACATGTCATAAACCTCAGAATTAAGATTCTGTATACTGTAAACATTTATGACTTGGTTTTGTAGATGATGTCCGCCTATGTTCCTGATGTACATATTGTGTGTAGGTTTTCAGGAATGGAATGGAAAGTTTGTAAGTCACTAATGTTTCTGAACTATTCTAAAATTGCGACAAGGCTCTATGCCAATGGAAACGATAAACATCTGAATGCTTTTATCTGTGTGACCTTAAGAAAAAGCCGAGCTCCTGGGGACGTGACGTGAGCAGAGTTCGTGACCAATCTCCTTATGAGTGTTTCTCCTGGAGTGTATTCACCGACGCTCGTGTTCTTTGGGATTTTATGGGAGAAAGGTCCATAATGGACTGGGATCCTTAGACGCGGAGTCTATGATTTTTCAAAAATGCTTTCCGAAACATAGTTGGGTCCGAGTTTAAAAACCAATCAGCGGTCAGTATCGCACAGAGAATAATTCACACGTCTTTCCAGTTTGTAAGCATGAGTAGCTTGCAGGTTTAAAGGAGTCAGAATGCATGAAATAAACTTTAACTGCACGTTTATCTTCCTGAAATTAAGTAAATGCCGTAAGTAATAAGAAAGTACAAGCAGTATTATTTTGGCTTACCAGTACCAT
>CM065676.1:6918182-6943565 GCA_033220385.1 Triplophysa yarkandensis | reverse complement strand
AGAGAGAGAGTGAGAGAGTGAGAGAGAGAGACCATAGAGAGAGAGAGAGATTTCTTACACTTTTGAGCTGGCACCACAAGTCTCAGCTCATTTGCGGAGCGCAGAGATCTTGAGGGTCTATATCTTTGCATTAGTGAGTTAAGGTAAGTGGGTGCTGAACCGGTGGTGGTCTTGTAGGCAATGAGAAGACATTTAAATTCAATGCGGGCTGCTACAGGAAGCCAATGTAGTTTAATGAAGAGAGGTGTTACATGGGTCCTTTTTGGTTCCTTGAACACCACTCTTGCCGCTGCATTATGAATCATCTGCCATACAAACTTCACCAGACCAAACTCACAGAAGAACTTTAAAAAACAAAGCTTGTTTAATTAGGAAAAATATTGTAATAAGAACATATTTTACATTCAAACATCATTTCACAGAAGCGAGTGATTTAAAACAATGGTTTCAATTGTGTCCAAAGATGCATATTCACCCCAAATCTTTATTTAGCCTCATGGCCTTCTGAACCCATGGATGTGATTATATCAGAACGGCACATGTTATGCAAACTTATGCCATATATTCTACTGAAATCATACTACACAATAAAAGTCTTCACACTAAACAACACATGCACGCGTTTAAACATGCCCAAAAGAAAATAACATTAGAAATCTCTAGCGGAAGTTTTGAAGAATTTTTAGTATTGATAACAAATAAACAACAATGTTTTTAGTCTTATTTAAAACAGGACGGATGTAGTTATTATAAAGACAGAATAAGAGCTGTTAGGAGAGAATGTGTGCGAGCGAAGGTGAGGAAACGAGAGATTTCGTTACTGGGTGAATGTCTTCTACAGTTGCTTTGCTCTAAAAGAGAAAATGATCCGATTTTCTATCATGTGTGTAAAGTATTGAAATGTGATTCTGTTCGAGAGACCGTACTCTCAGTATCGGACACTGGAGCTAACCTACAGATATCTGTTCTCCACCGCTGAACGTCTGAGCTTTCACTCATTCTCAAACTTGCTGTACGGGTGATCAGAATCTGGGATTAAACCTAGAACAAAAGAAGAAAAAAGAGACATGGTAAGGATGTCACATCCAGAAGTAAATCCTTTTAACATCTGATTCCATTTTATTCATTTACTGTTCTGACATCTTGAACTCATACAGACCGAATATCATCATATCAGAGGTGAAACTATTACCAATAAACCAGCCCACGAAAGAACATTTAAAACAAATATACAGATGATGTGTCAAGATACACAAGTTCAAAAATGTTAGGATACTTGTTTCTTATGTACAGCAAAACATAAATGACACAGATAAAAGTGGTGTTATATTTATGGGTATGATTCCACATCTAGGAAGGGCAGTTTTACACTGAACGGGGTTTAATCTCATGATCTTCTGACATCTTGTGGGTTAAGAGATGAGATGTTCATGTATTCTCATGAATCATTAAACTATACATACATGAATCATACTGCAGAAATAAAATCCACCCAGTGAATGTGTATCTCTAGTGTTTGTCTGGTGTTTTTAATACGGTATGAGTGCACAAGCTGAATCTCACACTGTGTGTCCTTCCAGGGACAGACAGCAGAGCGTGTGACCGCATGGCAGACGTGTTCCCTGATGCTCAGACTGCTGAGACCAGAAGAAACGCAGAGAAGAGCTGCATTCATCATACTGTCAAACACACACACACACACACACACACACACACACGAACACGAACACGAACACGAACACACACACACACACACACACACACACACACACACACACACACACACACACACACACACACACACACACACACACACACACACACACACACACACACACACACACACACACTTCACCCCAGGGATCTGTCTAGTTATCTGATGACATCATATTATAACTGTATTAGAGTGTAAACTCAATAATTAGAGTCTTTAAATCCGTCTAAAGTCTAAAAACCTTACAATCCCTATCTTACATTGATCATGACCGTCTTTAGAAGTGCATTGAGATTCACTGGTGTGTTGTGTCGAGTCAGCAGGAGTTGTGTATCTCTCTCACATTACTGATGAGATGTGAAGATGAGAGAGAATGTCTCTTGTCATGGGATCCAGAGATTAACCTCTCTGTGAACACACACATCCTTTGATCTTTACACTGTGTGCACAATTATTAGGCAAGTGATTATTTTCACTATGTCATCATTTTATCCATTATTTCTAACTCTGAGATTTATAAACTTGAATGTTTTTAGGTTTTAATGTATATCATGTGATGTGTGTTTGTGTAAGGAGGGAGTGTAGTCTAAGGAGATCAAAACCCTATATCAAGATGAGCAGAATTATTAGGCAGTCTGTTCTCCTCACACAGAATGGGCCGGAAAAAAGAGATTTTACAGATTGTAAAAAGTCTTTCACAGGGATGCAGTGCTCTTGAAATTTCTAAGATATTGGGTCATGATCAGACAACCATCAAACGTTTAAAAATAGTCAACAGGGTCGCAAGAAACTTGTCGAGAGGAAAAGACGCAAATTAACCACCAAAGATTGAGAAGAAACAAACTTACAAGCTACCAGGAACCCATTATCCTCCAGTAACAAAATCTACCTTTCCTAATATTTGTGCACACAGTGTCCTTCACCTTCATCATTAACTGGTGTGCAACACACACAGGTAAAATCCCATGACTTTGATATAAAAACCAATGACCTAATGTTAAATAAAACGTAAATGTATATGTTAAATAAATAAAAAATCCATGTTGTAATTTAACAAAGCACATCTTATCTGGAATTACAGACAATCTATGTAGTTTATAAATCAAAATCTCCATGACTTTTAATGGCTTTTGACTGCAGCACAGATTCACTTTTCTTTCATGTTCTGAAAGGATGTATGGATCCCAGAACATGACAAGAGGTAAGAATCTTCAGGATTTCTCCTCCATCTATGATTTTACTCCACAGCATCTTCACAACAACAACAACAGTTTTTTAGATCAATTTATTTCATCTGTGCAGGGATGAAAACCTTTTGAAACCCTTTTTTAATTGAGAAATGAACCATCAATATTTCTTCAGTATCTCCATCATTGTCTATTCGAGAAATAAAAGAAGATTTGTGTTGTGTGGTGTGAAATACATTCATCATTTCTCACTTTCCTCAGCTGAACGTTTAAGCACATAATCATTGATTATAAAGTATTGAGGAGAACACAGGTCGATGAAAACACTGAATGCTGGATACTGTCTCAGGAGAACAGGACTGGAGCTGAATGAAGCATTAGTCTAAACCTCCCAATGAGATCAATACACATCCAGAAGTCAACTCAACTTTAGAACAATATCAAAGCTCAGTTAGATTGAAACAAGAATAAAACCATCACACTGTAGAAGTGTCAGCTCCAAGTACAGGTATCACAGAGGTCCTTTTTGGACATTACTCACCATACTTCTTGCGAATTTGATCATGTTTTGTCTTCCTCTCTGACCTCCTGTAAGAGAAAAACATCTCAAATAAGAATCTTAATTTTAATGTTTTACTGCAGGTACGAACAGTATATTAAATAAACTTGAAACAAAATTGTGTGTGTGTGTGTGTGTGTGTGAGAGTGTCAGTCTGTGTGTGTTAGTGTCAGTGTGTGAGAGTGTCAGTGTGTGTGTGTGTGTGTGTGTGTGTGTGTCTGTCAGTGTGTGTGTGTGTGTGTGTGTGTCAGTGTGTGTGTGTGTGTGTGTGTGTCAGTGTGTGTGTGTGTGTGTGTGTGTGTGTGTGTGTCAGTGTGTGTGTGTGTTAGTGTCAGTGTGTGTGTTAGTGTCAGTGTGTGTGTGTGTCAGTGTGTGTGTGTGTGTCAGTGTGTGTGTGTGTGTGTCAGTGTGTGTGTGTGTGTGTGTGTCAGTGTGTGTGTGTGTGTGTGTGTGTGTGTGTCAGTGTGTGTGTGTGTGTGTCAGTGTGTGTGTGTGTGTCAGTGTGTGTGTGTGTGTGTGTGTGTGTGTAAGTGTGTGTGTGTGTGTGTGTGTGTGTGTGTGTGTGTGTGTCAGTGTGTGTGTGTGTCAGTGTGTGTGTGTGTGTGTGTCAAAGTGTGTGTGTGTGTGTCAGTGTGTGTGTGTGTGTGTGTGTGTGTGTGTGTGTCGGTGTGTGTGTGTGTGTGTCAGTGTGTGTGTGTCAGTGTGTGTGTGTGTGTGTCATGCGGCACAGCTCACATTAGTAAAACTCTCTATAGAGCATAAAACAGCCGGGTCTGTTCTTTGTATCACACACCTCACATCCACAGTAAATCCCTCAAGCCTTTAGAATCACAAACATCTGTTGCACTCACACAAACCCTGACTTTCAGATGATCTTATTAGAAAACTAACCCTTTAAATATAACATTCAAATTCCAAATCTGATTCTTGAATTATTCATGTGATTTCAACATTAGTAAATGCCTCAGTTTAATAGTGAAGAGTGAGTGGTTAATCTTACCGTTCATCTGATCTCTGTCTGATCTCCTCTCTTCTTCTAGAATACTGCTCTTCATCACTGTCAGACCTGACATCACACATCACATGATTCTCATTACTGTCATACAGCCAATCATTCTTCTGAAATAACACATTATAAATGAATAACAGGAAAACAGAAAGAAAGTCCATTAAAGTTTCAATCGTAGTTTATTTTAAGTTGAAGTCTTTTATTCTGGAGTAAACTGTTATTGAGACTGAGCTACAGCCAGGAACATCAGTCAGTCAATGTTTTATAAGATAAGAATTCTTTTATACGGACACTAAAACACAAAAGTTGAATTCCCCTTCACTTCATCCTCGACAATAAACTGTATTCTCCAAAGAAACACCTCTATGTGAAAATGATGGAACTGTGAGCGGAACGTCTAAAGTGTCTCATCAATACACATGTGACAATAAAGATTTCTAAAAGAAAAGAATTATACTGCACATTTAGAGAAATACAAGTGATAATGGATGAAGATCGCGCGACGTGAAGCTGACAGAAAGATGAATGATTGACAGGCATCTTTAAGATCTTATCACCTTTGAATATAAATATAAACACTGTAAACACTAAAGCATCAAGACATGGTGTGCTTGTAAAGTCAGAGTTCAAGTGGAAGTGAAAGCAGCCAGTGTGCATGAGGCGTTTCAAGGAACAATACAGTAGAACACAACACAATATCAAACACAGTTCTCATATGAAACTGGAATTATTTCTGACCAAACATAGATGAGATGTTCACTGAAGCGTATTTACTGAGTGAAAGTGAGTTATGAGTGTGAGGTGTACATGACGTGTGATGTGATCTGACCTTGTGGAGTTTCTGCGTCTGCAACAACAGCAGCAGCAGCAGCAGACTGTGACAGCCACCAGCAGCACACCACACACCACCGCCATAGCGATGATCAACGCCTCGAAATTCACTGTAACACAACAACATATGACACATCGCACAAAGAGATGTGAGAAAAAGATAGGTGTGTGTGTGTGTGTGCGTGCGTGCGTATGTTTGCGCGTGTGTGTGTGTGTTTGTGTGTGTCTGCGCGTCTGTGTGTGTGTGTATGTGTGTGTGTGTGTGTGTCTGTGTGTGTCTGCGCGTCTGTGTGTGTGTGTGTGTGTGTGTGTGTCTGTGCGTCTGTGTGTGCGTGTGTGTGTCTGTGTCTGCGCATCTGTGTGTGTGTGTGTGTGTCTGTCTGCGCGTCTGTGTGTGAGTGTGCGCGTCTGTGTCTGTCTGCGCGTCTGTGTCTGTGCGTCTGTGCGTCTGTGTGTCTGCGCGTCTGTGCGCGTGTCTGTGTGTGCGTGTGTGTGTCTGTGTCTGCGCGTCTGTGTGTGTGTGTGTGTGTCTGTGCGTCTGTGTGTGTGTGTGTGTGCGCGTCTGTGTCTGTCTGCGCGTCTGTGTGTGTGTGTGTGCGCGTCTGTGTCTGTCTGCGCGTCTGTGTGTGTGTGTGTGCGCGTCTGTGTCTGTCTGCGCGTCTGTGTCTGTGTGTGTCTGCGCGTCTGTGCGTGTGTGTGTGCGTGTGTTCTTATAATAGATGTGAAAACGAGTTGCTTGTTCAGTTTGAGTTTCACAATGAATCATTTATTCCCAACAGCATGTGACAAACAGTAAAACTTGGGGACTTTGTGTTTGACGTCACCAGCAGTGATATGATGCAGAAGAGAAAGATGTGTGGGGTCATGTAGATGCGTGGGGTCATGCAGATGCGTGGGGTCATGTAGATGCGTGGGGTCATGTAGATGCGTGGGGTCATGTAGATGTGTGGGGTCATGTAGGTGTGTGGGGTCATGTAGGTGTGTGGGGTCATGTAGATGTGTGGGGTCATGTAGATGTGAGGGGTCATGTAGATGTGAGGGGTCATGTAGATGCGTGGGGTCATGTAGATGTGTGGGGTCATGTAGGTGTGTGGGGTCATGTAGATGTGTGGGGTCATGTAGATGTGAGGGGTCATGTAGATGTGTGGGGTCATGTAGATGTGTGGGGTCATGCAGATGTGTGGGGTCATGCAGATGTGTGGGGTCATGTAGATGCGTGGAGTCATGTAGATGCGTGGGGTCATGTAGATGTGAGGGGTCATGCAGATGCGTGGGGTCATGTAGATGCGTGGGGTCATGTAGATGCGTGGGTGTGAGGGGTCATGTAGATGTGAGGGGTCATGTAGATGTGTGGGGTCATGTAGATGTGTGGGGTCATGTAGATGTGTGGGGTCATGTAGATGCGTGGGGTCATGTAGATGCGTGGGGTCATGTAGGTGTGTGGGGTCATGTAGATGTGTGGGGTCATGTAGGTGCGTGGGGTCATGTAGGTGTGAGGGGTCATGTAGGTGTGAGGGGTCATGTAGGTGTGTGGGGTCATGTAGGTGTGTGGGGTCATGTAGGTGTGTGGGGTCATGTAGGTGTGTGGGGTCATGTAGATGTGTGGGGTCATGTAGGTGTGTGGGGTCATGTAGATGTGTGGGGTCATGTAGGTGTGTGGGGTCATGTAGGTGTGTGGGGTCATGTAGGTGTGTGGGGTCATGCAGATGTGTGGGGTCATGTAGGTGTGTGGGGTCATGTAGGTGTGTGGGGTCATGTAGATGTGTGGGGTCATGTAGATGTGTGGGGTCATGTACTCACCCCAGCAGACACCCCAGCGCGCCTGAGACAGTTTACACACGGAGCTGGGCGGGAGGATATAAGACACGGGATAATCTGTACAGGTGTTGTTGGTCTGACACCACAAACACTGTCACAAACAACATTGATTGTGTTATTTCACTCAAGAGAAGTGAACAGTGATCATACTTCATATGAACACAGATCTTACTGAGACATTCTTCAGACAGCGGTCACAGGACGTCCAGCTGTTACACGCTGTGAAGAGAATACAGAATATAATCAGAATAAATAAAACAATAAAACAATAAAAGTGCAGAAGAGACAAATCCTGACACAGTACTTTCTGATCAACACAAAAGAAGATATTTCAAAGAATGGTATGAATAAAACAACACACAACTCCAATAACTACTGGGACATTTCTCAAAATATCTTCTTTTTTTGTAGCTCACAAAAGAGGAAGAAAGGAAAGAATCTTCCCTGACCACCAAAGTAAAGAAAGTAAAGGTTAATATTAATTATTAAAGAACTTTAAATATAAAATATAATAAAAGTTCTGACATCACTCCCTCCCCACAACACTCATAAATAATTGACATTAAAATGAAACTTCGTGACAGCTTATAAAGATGATGGATTAGAACATAAAGGAGAGAAACACACGTTTATAAACGGATGGAGGAGCTGTCGCGTCACTGATGGCGTCACACATCCTCACAGCCGCAAACACCGACAACAACGCGACGACTTTATCCATGACGGGTTGTGTTAAACACCTGAAGATTTAAACACCGAGATCTTAAGATTTAAACACCAAAACACCGAGATCTTAAGATTTAAACACCAAAAACACCGAGATCTTAAGATTTAAACACCAAAAACACCGAGATCTTAAGATTTAAACACCAAAAACACCGAGATCTTAAGATTTAAACACCAAAAACACCGAGATCTTAAGATTTAAACACCAAAAACACCGAGATCTTAAGATTTAAACACCAAAAACACCAAAACACCGAGACCTTAAGACCTAAAGATCAGATGATCGAGAAGGCGGAAGTACAACAGAGTGACGCACTTCAATGTTTCAAAATAAAAGTTCTCGGAGAAGCCGTCAAGAGGACACATTTATTATTCATATATATGCAAATAATAATATAAATACATTTATTTATATAAATCCTGTAATACAGGGACATGTTATTCATGTTTCACATTATCTCAAAGTACTGAGGTAAAAACAATTAGACAAGAGAAGTTAGTTATCTTTGTTCTTATTTCATATAAAACTATTAACAGATGACAAATACAGCAGTGCATTATATTTATATTATTATTATTATTATTATTATATATATTGATTCATAAGTATTTGTGTTCTGAACTTGACATTATTGCATTCATGCGTTTGTGTGATAGTGTGTTTCTAAAAACTTTAAATCAAACTTTACAAATTAATATGAGACGCAAACGCACACCTATATTACATGTGTGAGAATAACTCATGACATTCAATAACAATTCATTAAAACACTATATAAAAATACTTCATAAAATACTAGATAAAATACTACAATAAAACACTAAAAAATAACACTAGATAAAATACTACATGAACACACTAGATAAAATACTACATAAAATACTATATAAACATACTACATAAAAATAATACATAAAATACTACATAGAAATACTACATAAAATACTACATAAACATACTACATAAAAATAATACATAAAATACTACATAGAAATACTACATGAAATACTATATAAACATACTACATAAAAATAATACATAAAATACTACATAGAAATACTACATAAAATACTATATAAACATACTACATAAAAGTAATACATAAAATACTACATAGAAATACTACATAAAATACTATATAAACATACTACATAAAAATAATACATAAAATACTACATAGAAATACTACATAAAATACTATATAAACATACTACATAAAAATAATACATAAAATACTACATAGAAATACTACATGAAATACTATATAAACATACTACATAAAAATAATACATAAAATACTACATAGAAATACTACATAAAATACTATATAAACATACTACATAAAAATAATACATAAAATACTACATAGAAATACTACATGAAATACTACATAGAAACACTACATAAAAATACTACATAAAAATACTACATGAAAACACTAGATAAAATACTTCATGAAAACACTAGATAAAAATACTACATAAAAACACTACAAAAATAACACTACAAAAATACTACATGAAAACACTAGATAAATACTACATGAAAACACTAGATAAAAATACTACATAAAAACACTACAAAAATAACACTACAAAAAATACTACTTGAAAACACTAGATAAAATACTACATGAAAACACTAGATAAAATACTACATAAAATATTACATAAAAACACTACAAAAATAACACTACAAAAATACTACATGAAAACACTAGATAAAATACTTCATGAAAACACTAGATAAAAATACTACATAAAAACACTACAAAAATAACACTACAAAAATACTACATGAAAACACTAGATAAAGTACTACGTGAAAACACAAGATAAAAACACAAGATAAAAATACTACATAAAATACTACATAAACTACTATATAAACATACTACATAAAAATAATACATAAAATACTACATAGAAATACTACATGAAATACTACATAGAAACACTACATAAAAACACTAAAAAAATAACACTACAAAAAAATACTACATGAAAACACTAGATAAAATACTACATGAAAACCCTAGATAAAAATACTACATAAAATACTACATAAAAACACTACAAAAATAACACTACAAGAATACTACATGGAAACACTAGATAAAAATACTACATAAAATACTACATAAAAAACACTACAAAAATAACACTACAAAAATACTACATGAAAACACTAGATAAATACTACATGAAAACACTAGATAAAAATACTACATAAAAACACTACAAAAATAACACTACAAAAATACTACATGAAAACACTAGATAAATACTACATGAAAACACTAGATAAAAATACTACATAAAAACACTACAAAAATAACACTACAAAAATACTACATGAAAACACTAGATAAAATACTACATGAAAACACTAGATAAAATACTACATAAAATATTACATAAAAACACTACAAAAATAACACTACAAAAAAATACTACATGAAAACACTAGATAAAATACTACATGAAAACACTAGATAAAAACTACATAAAACACTACAAAAATAACACTACAAAATACTACATGAAAACACTAGATAAAATACTACATGAAAACACAAGATAAAAATACTACATAAAATACTACATAAAAACACTACAAAAATAACACTACAAAAATACTACATGAAAACACTAGATAAAATACTACATGAAAACACAAGATAAAAACACAAGATAAAAATACTACATAAAATACTACGTAGAAATACTACATAGAAGTACTACATAGGAATACTTCAAAATTACTACATATTACACTACATAAAAACATTTCACTATGAGTGAGCTATAAAAGCTTTCATATAAAATATTGTGAATGATAAGAGCCAGTTTTTTCCTTATTAACTTCTTTATTTGTGACAGATCAGAGTCCAGAAGACAACAAGACACAGTATTTCAATGGTCAAGATGAGAAGATGTTTGCTCAGGAACGTCATGGAACAGAACACAGTTACGAAACATGCCAAACCTTGAAGTTCTGACTTCCCCCTAAAACAAAAAAAGACACAAAAATCCATCCAATGTGACTCTCATCGGTCATGGCTACAGATGTACTGATCCTCTTCTTTACTGTAACATGTGGTGAGTAAAATATCTTCTCACATAATAAACATTATATCATCAGTGTCTCAAATCAAGAAACCTTGTGTTTTAAACCCATGAGTATGTCTGCTCATAAATCAGGAGCTTTCCTGGGGTTAGAGATATGAGTTTGATCCCAGAGACTGCACATGCTCAGAATCTCATGTAAAAGTATAATGTAATGTATGTTTCTTTGGATCAAAGTCTGAAAAATACACAATTATTACATTTACATTTACATTTACATTTAGTCATTTAGCAGACGCTTTTATCCAAAGCGACTTACAATAGTCGAGGAGACAATGAAGCGGTAAATAGCCGATACAAATAAATTTAAATAAAGCATGTCAATGTAAATGTCATGTGCAGCCTGAGCAAAGAGCAAACGCTCATCCTCCTCACTTCTCTTTTCCATGTTTGAACTCTGTTGTGAAACACTTGTGTTATTATCACACTGTCTTGTGCTGATCCACGCTGTTCTATAACGACGCTCAGGGAGATTTCACGACTTCTCAATGTGTCTCAGAGTTCTCCTTGTTAAAACCATCAAGAGTATAGAGGAGTACATTAATGCACAATAATCTGTCAACTGATATGAAGTGTTTGTGTTCCTATTGTGATCTTCATTAATATTTATTTTTGATTGCAAACTTGACAAATCTGAGCTCAATTTGAGACATTGTCTTCTAAAACTCTATTGGAGGCATATGTCAGTATTCTCTGACATGAGAAACATCTGAGATCCAGACGCAAAAGAACACATTCAAAGCAAAGCTATCATCAGAATGTTTCTGCATCAATGACACAAGACATGTGTGTTTTTCTGTTGGTCATGTGTGATGGTGTGTGTGTTTCAGCAGCGTGTCTGTTGGAGAACACATCGGGCCTCTCTCTCACCGTCCCAGAGAAAGTGTCTGCCCTGGAAGGGTCATGTGTGGTCATTCCCTGCTCCTTCAGACCCGTGTCCAGCACACAGATGATAGAAGTTCTCCTCAGGAGATCTTCTTCCCTCTTCACAAAGAAGAAAACGGTTTTCACCAACTATCACCCTGATTTCATTCATTCCGATTACATAAACCGTGTGTCCCTCACGGGTGACCTCAGCTCAGGAGACTGTTCCATCAACTTCAGCAGAATCAGAAAAGAAGATCAGAACACGTATGACCTCCAGCTGAAGGAACCGGGTCAGAGGTCAACCACTGCAGGCTCAAAAATCAATATCAGTGTATTGAGTATGTTGAAGTATCACACACACCAGTTAAACATGATCCAAAATCATGAAATATTCCTTTCTAATTTTAAAAACGAATCGGGTGTTATATTAATAAAATCACTATTCATCCTCAACATTACTCTCACATGGGTGTAGGTACACCAGATCCACCCGAGCTCACTGACCCAGGACCAGTGAAAGAAGGTCAGCGGGTGATGTTGAACTGCTCTGTCAGACTGAGCTGTCCATCTGAGCGGCCGAGTCTGATGTGGCGGTGGGAGCGTGGAAAACAGGATGGGAGCAGCGTGCACGGAGACGCCGAGCTTCAGCATGACCAGGGTCAGTTCCCTCTTCTTCAGTCCTCCCTCAACTTCATCGTCCCTCACGACACAAACCCCAGAGTGAGATGTGATGTCATCTACAGCAGGAACCGCCGATCTTCAGCCGTCAGAGAGATTATGGTCCACTGTAAGCACTGTCTTCCTTTACATTCTCACAGGAATCTGCTCCGAAGAATAAAGGAGATATTAAATGTGCGATACTTTCTCCACAGTTCCACCCAAAGACGTCGTGATTCAGGTTCAGACCGTTTCTGTTTATGTGGGAGGGACAGCGCTGTTGAGCTGCACCTGCAAGGCCGATCCACCTGCGTCTGAATACAAGTGGACCAGCGTTCAGTCTGGGAACACCATCATTCTGTCCAAACGCACGCCCACCATACGCATCTATAACATCACCCGAGACACACAGCTCCAGTGCACCGTCTCCAACAGACTGGGACAGGCCATGTCCTGTCTCACTGCTCTCAATGTACAATGTGGGTAATAAATACACAGATGAGCACGCTCTTAGAAATAAAGATGCCCGATGCCATTGAAGAACCGTTGCGGTCTCAAAAGGTTTAGATTACAAACGTGTAAGGAAGAGATAGTTCTTTAAAGAACCTTGAGTTAAATGGTTCTTGTGGAACCACGATGGTTCTTCTATGGCATCTCTCTGGAGAACCGTTATGCATTTTTATTTTTAAGAGTGTATCTGTAAAGAGAAACTAAACGGACCTTCATGGTTTTATGTTAAAGCATCTGCTCTGGAAGCAAACACACATTAGACAAACACAGAAGTCATTATAAATACAATAGTGTAAAAGTAAACTTCAATGGAACTGTAGGAAGTTTAAGTACACAACCACGTTTTTAGTTTGTAATTTAAGTTTTGGTTACATTTCAAGTTTAACATCATACTATGTTCCAGTACTCAGACTTTTCCGTCTGTGTAAGTGTCAGATTTCTTCGAAGAACATTAAATGCAAAGTTTACATTTAAATGAAGTGTGCTAATATCACATTTGTCCCAGCATTTCATCATGTGTTTGTATTATTGGATAGACGCGCCGGTGATAATGCGTGACTCCTCCTGCGAGTGGGACGGGCCTCTCCTGTCATGTGTCTGTGCTGTGGACTCGAACCCTCGACCTGCTGTCACCTGGAGCGTGAACGGCAGTCACCTGCCCGACAGCTACAACGTTTCCTATTCATATCTAAACTTCACATTAACATCCACTCTGAAAGGGAGATCAGAACCTGGGCTGCCCGTGCAATGTTATGCCATCAACTCTCTGGGCAACGACTCCCGGCTCCTGTCTGAGAATCACAAAGGTCAGCAGAAATAAATCCATGATTTCATGATTTTAAATCGGATGTCATTTACTCACTCTGGATAATGTGACGCTCTTTACAGGCGCTGTGTTGTGGACTCTCATACCATCGGCAGCTGTTGTGTTTCTTCTTCTGTGTCTTCTGATGTTCTTCTGCTGCTACAGGACGAACACACAGTGAGCTTTTCATTCATTTATCTATTTACAGTGTAAATATCATCTGAGCTCTATTGTGGTGTCACAGGAGAAGCATCAGGACATGCAGACCTCCAGCGGTACATCCCCAACATCAGGGCCTCTATCAGGAGCGAATGCCACTCTACGTCAACTGCAGTGAAGTCACAAACATCTACACCAACGGCAGTTATCAGCTCATCTATCAGAACGACACACCACTCTTCATACGGATGAAACAGGTACATCACATCCTCATATCAATCATTATAAAAGTATAGAAAGAGAATTATTCATGTCAAACACTGTCTGTCCCAGACACACAAGAGACAAAGACGACGAGCAAGACGACAGCAGGCACAGAAGGAGACGTGTGTGATTCCAGCCGCAGCAGATTCAGACACAGCCATCTATGTGGAGGTCGTCTGACTGTACATGTACAAAACCATTCTACATGATTCCTTTTTCATTACTTTACACTTCAACGTTTGTGTATTTACTCAAAATAAACGAAATCAAAGCACATTTTGATGCGCGTCTATCAATGACACAAACTCATTTTAGACTGAAACCAATCCGAATCAGGATTTAAAACATTGCCATTTTGAGATTGCATTTTTTAAAGCTGATTCCAATTTTGTTTAAAGAACTTGCATTGAATTAGCTTTCTTTGATGAAGACTTTTATTTTAATCATAGAAAAATTTATTACACGATGACCTTATTAAATCAAAAAGTGCTTTGCCATTTGAGAAAAGTTGGAATATCATTTTATCATACAACTAAAAATGTCTATATAAAACAAAGAAAGTGATTAATCTGATCTTCTTCTGAGTATGTAATAACTTAAGACAATTTCTTTATTATCAACAGATGTACGGGCAGACTGCTTTTACTTTGCATTAATAACAGCTTTTTCTTTACAAAGAGAAATATCTGCTTCTGCTTTCATCTCTCACATGTACGTCGCTATGAAATCTAGTTATGTTGTCTGTTTTAATTTAATTCATTTACATTTACATTTACATTTAGACATTTAGCAGACGCTTTTATCCAAAGCGACTTACAATAGTCGAGGAGACAATGAAGCGGTAAATAGCCGATACAACAATAGGTGAACAAGTGCTACAACAATGTTACCGAGTTACACAGAGAGAGAAGTTACAAAAAGTATATATATAAATGTATTTTTTTTTTTTTTGATAGAGTGAGTAGTTAGAAAAGAAGTGAGTTAGTAAGTTAATTCATTTTTACTACATCAGAGCAGGCTATGTTTTTCCCATGAAGTATTTCTTACTTACTTATATTTAAAATACTTCAGTAGTTTCCATCTCTGTGAGAATGCACAACAACTCTTTATATTAATACAATACAGTATGGGTTATTTTTATGGATTTAAATCATGATTTATGGTTTCCAGGTATATTGGGTGTGTAGTCATGACACTTGAATCGACGGTTGTGTACACAACACTATAATTCCATTATAAAATAACAATATATATATATATTGTTAACACAAATGTGTTGTGCATGGAAGTGATTTGAATAGTCTGTGTAACGGTGAAGTTATTTAGTAAAATGTCTGAACTGATTGGATACTAACAGCAGAATGAAGAGCTCGAGCTGATGAGAGGTGACTTCAACCAGATATTAATATTGTAGGCATTTATTTTTATGAATAATTAAACATAAAATACAGAACACAGCACAACATGATATTGTGTGGCACAACAATAAACGTCGACATTTTAGTAAATAAAAAAATAATTCATAAAAAATATTCATTATAAAATAAAATAACGTTTATTTAAAGAATAAAAAAATTAATTATAAAAAAATTAATTTAAAAAAATAGAAATACTAATTAAAAAGCGTTATAGTTGTTATATTAATGTTCCTGACACTAGAGGGCGCTCACGTGTCATTTATAAAAGTCACGTGATGACAAAGTTCAAAAGAATCTGTCTGAATATTTTGTTTTTAATTCTGTTCTGATTTATTTTATTTCATTTAAATAAAATAATATAATATAATATAATATTTGTAATTCTAGGTTGACAGTAAATGGGCTGACATGTTGTTTGTTTTATTATATTTCTCTTACATCCAGTTGTTTGTTACCCTGGATAGATGTTTGACATGTAAGAGAAACATTGATAATAAAATAATAAAATGACTAAATGTAAAATAATAAAATAAATTGAAGAGAATTATTGAGCTTAAAGAGAGCTTTAAGATTGTAAATACGTCACTTCCTGTACATACATGTTAAAAGTTTGGGACTTTTATTATAATGTTATAAAGGATATTAAGATGTAGAGTTTAAAGACTGGAATTAATCTCATTTAATGCTTTAATTAAATAAAACTCTTTACTGCAGATGAATGTGTATTTTCACTACTTTAAAGTATTTTGAATTAAATTATTTATATATTATATATTTTAATAACCTCTGCTCTTTACATTTGTACCTGATTGATATAAAAGTTTATATTTCTAATATTTCATCACTATACAAATAAATATCCAGTAATGTGATCAATGTTCTATAAACAGAAACAGTTCATGTAAATCTATTTAATATTCCTTCATTTTATACAGTTTTACTTCATTAAAGCATAATAAGCATGAATATAATGTGGATTATATACAGAAATATGACTTTAAACAGCACTAGGTTTTATTTACACTGTTGAATATAGAAACATTTATATAAACTCGTCATAAATAAATAAATAAATACATAAATAAATAAATAACATTTGAAGCTTTAGGCCTCATCTGTTATATTCAGGGACTCTTATTACAGCGACACACAGCGCGATTCGACGACTTCCGGTCACACATGGCTCTGATTGGACAGCTCTCCGGATGTGACGTCACGTGTTGTAAGAATGAGAGGGAGTGTGTTTGTGTGCTCTTGTTGAGTGTGAGTAAACACTTTTGTGTTGTTTGTGTCAAACGCTCATCAGAAGTCTTCTGCTGCGGCTTCGGTACAGTTCACTTATTTCTGTGAAATAGAGTTTGTGAGCACTTAAACTTTATTTCTCTGTTTTATTCACACGAACAGATTAGCTCTATTGTTAGCATTCAGCTCACAGATGTGCACTTATGTCATTTTATATTATATTATATTATATATTATATTATTTTATATTATATTATTTTATATTATATTATGTTATATTATATTATTTTATATTATTTTATATTATGTTATATTATTTTATATTATATTATATTATTTTAGATTAGATTATATTATATTATATTAGATTATATTATCTTATTTTATATTATCTTATTTTATATTATATTATCTTATTTTATATTATGTTATATTATTTTATATTATATTATATTATTTTAGATTAGATTAGATTATATTATATTATATTAGATTATTTTATATTATATTATCTTATTTTATATTATATTATATTATTTTAGGTTATTTTAGATTAGATTATATTATTTTATATTATTTTATATTATATTAGATTAGATTATATTATATTATTTTATATTATATTATATTATATTATATTAGATTATTTTATATTAGATTATTTTATATTATATTATATTATATTATATTAACTAAACTCTCATCACACATTACCTCTAATATCATAATATAAATAAACAAATAATATAAATGTGTTTGGGTTATATGCCTGACACAATGATTATTATTCTTTTATTCTTCTACTTCAGGTTCTTACTATAATATAAACAGTACACTTTATTTATTTATTTATTTATTTATATTTAGTTTATTAACTAAATATTAACTGTATATTATGTCTTTTATAATAATAATAATAATAATAATGTACCATGATAGAATAATGTGTCCATGTCTGTTGATGTTTAACATCAAAAGATTATTTTATAGTTGTAAATATAATGTCAGGTTTCAGATCTTTATTTTATATTTGAATGATTAAAGATGTCGGCCTTGTTCTTCAGGTTTGATGACATCACAGACGTGAGATTGATTTAAAGAACATGCCTAAAATCCAACTCAAGCATGTTGTGTCCTGCAGCAGTGAAGATAGCGTGAGTCCTCTTAACATTCTACATCTACAGATCTACAAACGAGCAAATGTGATCATTTACATTTACATTTAGTCATTTAGCAGACGCTTTTATCGCTGTCTTCATGTCGATGCGTTTATGCTGTGACGTGTTTATGTTAAATGATTATTTACATTTGTTTTGTCACAGACTCACAAGGCGGACAATCTCTTGAGCTCTGACACGTACAGGAAGTGGAAAGCTGTAAGACCCGGAGAGAAGCAAATTTCAGTCATTATTCAAGTATGCGTGTTTTATTTTTTATAACAATGTTCAGAAAGTATCCTTTAAATTAGATTCATTTCTGTGTATGTGATTGTTTGATATGTCTTAAGATTCATTTAGCATTCTTTGTCTCTCTTGTGTCTTCAGTTTGAAAAGGAAGAGCAGATTCACAGTATAGACATTGGGAATGAAGGCTCTGCTTTCATCGAGGTCCTCGTCGGACATTCCACATCGGTCAAAGATCAAGATTTTGAGGTAATACTTTAATAGTTCTAAAATAATCATACTTTACTTTAAAGTCCTGGATCTGCTCTGTATATGACCATGCCATTGATGTTTTTGTTTGTGATTATTTTGGTCTCTTGTAGGTTCTGTTGGTCACGTCGTCCTTCATGTCTCCTACAGAGAGTCGGAACGGCACAAACACAAACAGAGTGCGCTTCTTCAGCACAAACCAGCTGGTGAAGGCCACAGCACAGGAGAAATGGGACAGAGTGAAAATTGTGTGCAGTCAGCCATATAGCAAAGTAAGATGCTTTATTCATCCTTATGTCCTAACCACCTCAAATCAGCACATCTGAAGATGGAAATATTCATTTTAATGTATTTAAATCTATTTTTAGTTATTACAAAGTATATTCTTTCCTACACACATTTAAAAGATAACTTTTCTTTGTTTCTTAAGACTATAGCTTATGGAATTACCTTTATAAAGTTTAATTCACCACCGGACGGCAGTGAAGAACCGGTCACAACTCCCGCTGTAAGTAGGATTCAATGTGTTACCTGCTTCTGTTTAACTGCGTAACTAAATCTCAAACTTCAACAGAAACTAACCAAACTGGGTCAGTTCCGAGTTAAAGACGAGTCCCCATCATCAGGCCCCAGTATTCAGCCCGGCAGTCTATTCTTAAACCGAGAGAGCAGCTCTAAACCTTCTACAGGCCTTAAAGGTACAACATACATTTTACAATAGTCATGCAAAATCACACCACATTACATTCACATTTATTCATACGTTAAGATTAAGGCAACGTTAATAGAAAAGCCCTCACCTCAAAAACACTGTTTTGTTCTTGATGTAAATTCGGTCGTTCTTCTTTCTCGGCCCTTGCTAGCATCTCCTCAGAATGTCAAGATGAGTTACGCAGCGGCAACTCTGAAGACTGAAGGTTCATCAGCTCAGGGTTCAAACAGCACCGGATCACATCAGGTACCATCCCATCCCAAATACAGACAGAACTGTTCACAGAAATCAAAAAAAAATTCACAGCCACTGTCTAAAGCATAAAAATGTAAGTTTGTAGACGTTGGCATGTGAACATAAATAGAACAGTTGTCACACTTCAATTTCTGTTCATGAAAAAAGCAAACTGAAAATATTTCTGAATTCCTCTTTTATGTTTCTCATTCAAAACTCGGTATGTTTATCAGGCTTCTGTAAAGAGAAAGTTTGAGTTCAGTAAGGAGCGTTTGGATGCCCCGAGTCCCCCATCCAAACGGCCTACAAGCTCATCTGAAGCCAATTCTACGACACCAAAATCTAAAATAAGAACCAGTCTGAGCCCCAGCAGTACACGTGAGTGGAGCACTGGTGTACTGTCATCTCTTATTATAGAGATTCTTTCACATTCAGTGTAGATATTATTTCTCATTCCATTCTTGAATATGTGTGTTTTAATCCTCAGCGTCTCCAGCCCAGAAGAAAGAAGAAAAGAAGAGAGAGAGTCCAAAAACCAAACCAGAACCAAAATCCAAACCTAGGTCTAAAGCTGCTGAGCCGGTGGCTTTAAATCGGATCATGGAAGGTGTTGTGTTTGTTCTAAGCGGCTTTCAGAACCCTTTCCGCGGAGAGCTGAGAGATAAAGCGCTGGCCATGGGAGCTCGATACCGTCCCGACTGGACATCAGATTCTACACACCTCATGTAAGAAATACACAAACACTTAGAGTGTTCTAACAAATGAAAGATTTGAAATAGAATAGCATTTATCTTTCTATTTTTAAAAGACATGTTGCTTTGAGTAATGTTAAATGTTTTCACATCAATTTATTTCTCTATGTCAATATGTGTTTAACTGTGATCTCTTGTTCAGCTGTGCGTTCTCCAACACACCCAAATACAGTCAAGTGAAAGCAGCCGGAGGAATGATCGTGAGGAAAGAGTGGGTACTCGACTGTCACAAACGAAAAGCCAAGATTTCATACAAGCGGTGAGATGAAGACATTTCTTAAAAATTATGAATAATTTTTTAATCAATTTATTTAAAACTTTTATAGTGGACATCTATCACTACAGAGTAAACAGTGTTTGGGTGCCATGCTCAATGACTTCTGCTTACAAGTCCAACTCTCTAACCAAAACCAAAACTGACCCCCAGTCCGCTGATCCCCCACTAGTCCAACTGATCCACAAAACAGAAAAAAGGTTTCATAAAGAAGGTTTCATTAAGAAAAATGGTTAAAATAACAAAAAATCCTGAATGTAATCCTCTAATTGTTGTTAAAATGGTCATAATTTAGATAATTTAGGTAATAATTTATATTTATATCATGTTTCCAGCACTATGAAAATCATTGAAATGTTTATATTTAATGAATAATATTCTGAAGATGTGTATTTAGGTGTATTAGGCAGTGTGTTAGTGAAGATCTTTTCAGGGTTCTTTTGTTTCCTGACGGTAGCGTCCTCATGTGTCTGAAGATCCTCAGTGCATGTTATTACAGAAGAAAATACGCTCTGCTTTTATGAAACATCACAAATCACAAGCCTCTTCCTGGAATCTCATCTGTGCTCATTCACGTCTCAATGTGTGCTCAGTTCTCGTGATGTTTTTCAGGTATCTGATGGACGGAGCGGAGTCCACTTCAGAGAGTGATGCAGAAGAAGAGGAGAGTGAAGAGGAAACAGAGAAAGAGGTACATCTCACAACAAACTTTCAAAATAAATTAAAAAATCTTGAGTTGTGTGGTTGCTATGGTGACTGCATCCTTAGGTGTACAGACTTCCTGACATGCTTTATGTAGATGTAGAAAACATGAGGGAAATTAATGAGAAATGAATTTTATAAAGGCATTGTGTTATACTCTCATAGAAAACTCCAGGAAAGAGGCATGTGACCCCACAGAAGCAGCCAATCAAGAAAGAGGAGGATGACTACGGAGGTTCAACAGATGCTGAAGCTCCAGGTAAAGACTGAACAGCCTGCTTATGGATGAATCAACTCTTGTTTGGCAATCGAGATCTGATTCTTAATGTTGAATGTCAGTATTGGTACCCACGGGAGTTTCTAGTGGATGGTTGTGGGAAAGAATTGTCTAACTGTTACATAAATCTGTAAAGGTTTCTGTCTACACTTGACCTCGGGGCTCGGTCTCAATGAAATGAATTCCGTGTTAACCTCTAACTTTATGTCACGCTGTTATGAGAAAGAAGAGGACGGTTTAATGAAGAGCTCGTTCTGACCGTTCTGAAAAAACTAAAGAATAGAGAGCAAGAGATGATTTGAGAGGCCGGAAGTGTGCTGCTGATGCTTACCTTAGCGATGGTTGAGTGGAGACTTGGGCATGTTTCTCATTTCTATGTAAATGAGTCCTCAAGAGCTGCTGAGGCCAAACCTCCATCCTGAACGATGTGGTTTTACTAATTAAATGTATTGCACATGAACACTGCTTCATATTATATCATTAAAGGATAATATGATGTTGTGAATGGTTGTTGTGCATGAAGGTCTATTTGAACTTTGCAATAAAATGTGACTGCAGCAGCAAATTATAAAAGACATAAATATTCATATTAATGCACAGCTGCCGAAAAGATTAAGAGATGGTCATTTCAATTCAGTGTCAGTTTACTTTTCATCTTAACTCAACCTCAGAACTGACAAAGTCAACTAAGTCAGCAACATAAGTCAAATACAAGATACATAAAAACTGTCATAAGAATCTTAGGACATTATATATATTTCCTGCGGTTCATGTAGAAATATCTGAGCATATTTTCTGATGTTTTTACCTGTTTCTCTAGTTTTCATTCTCTTTACATACATGTTAATAGTAAAAATAGTTTTGATGAAATAATTAGAAAAGTAATATTGTTAATAATTCACTGAATAAAACAAAAAATTCAAAATAAAGGATACCAATTATTAGTAAATTAATACTTTTCTGCAGCTCATTATTTTGACAAGAAGTAAATATTTCAATGTATTCATGTGTAATAATGTGTGTTGTTTTCAAACAGAAGATGCTGACTCTGGCATGGACACTGAAGATGAGCTGAACAGGTATGACATCATCATCATCATCATACATTTGTCTGTTGTTTTTCATGATGTTGCGAAGATTGTGTGTTGAATATACTTCTCTCTCCTTTCCACCAAAAACCACATGCACATCTGTCCAGAAAACCAGTGAATAAATGCTGAGAGTCTGTTGTGATGTTTCAGGGTGGAGATGGAGAGGAGGAGAAAGGGAAACACATCTGATGTTAAAGATGAAGATCCATACGGCGGCTCTACAGATGAGAACACAGACGCTGAGGAAGAGGAAGATAAACCCATCCCTGAACTGCCAGGTCAGTCATTGTTCACTTTCACACAGACACATGAAGAGCTTCTCGGTGTCCGTCTCTCCTCATTCTGTGTTTCTTTCAGACTTCCTCACAGGAAAGTTCTTCTATCTCTACGGCACGTTCCCTGACAACCAGAAAAGACAGCTTCAGCGCTACATCATCGCCTTCAACGGGTGAGAGCCTTGTGTTTAGTGACAGTGTTTGTTCTAGACATCACCCACGTTAGATTAAAAACACATTAGTGCGTCGGCAGCGTGTCCAGAGATAGTAGGTGGAGCGTGAAGGATTAATCCTCTTCTCCCTGTTTTATTCCTCAGAGCCGTTGAAGACTACATGAATGAGAAGGTTCAGTTTGTCATCACCAGTCAAGGCTGGGATGAATCTTTTGAGGATGTGAGTGGTGTTTGTTCATTCACACACTGTGCATTAATGCATTCTATCTACGATGGCTTCGATCTCTGATTGTTCACATAATGATTCCATTACAGGCTCAACCATAAATCCAAATTCTATTACCACGGTTCATTCTGATGTTTTGTGTTCATATGAAATCTATATAGATCATTGTTTTGTGATTTTTAGCATTCTTCAAAATATCTCATGTATTTAGTTTGTTTTAACAAAGAAAGAAACTTCAGATTTTGACTGGACATATGGATGAAATAAATGATAACAGAAAAAAATAAAAGCACAAACTGAAAGTGTGTTTATAAGATATTTGTGGGTATGTAACACAATGTAAAAAGTGTGAAAATACTTGTAATATGTCATGTGACAGGACTCAAGAAGTTCCTTTTCATCTTCTGTGCCGTTTCTTCTGTCTAACAGGCTTTGATGGAAAATGGAAATCTGTGCTTCGTGAAGCCTTCCTGGATCCTCGCCATTAATGACAGACAGAAGATGTTGCCGTATCAGCCCTACACTGTTGTCCCTTAAGACTCTTTATTATTCTTCCTGTTTTTCTTTGGAACACACAAGATGTTAAACCCACTGTCTGAGCTGCTTTTTAAATGTGATGAAAAGGTCATTTTTTGTTTGTCAGGGAAAAAAGTCGCACAGGAAGACAATAACAATTTGTCTGTAAACGTCAAACCAAATAGTTCTGAGATAAAAGACATGCTGAGCAATATTCATCTGTTTGTTAAGCTTGAAATATTCATTTTTACCGACAGAAACGCGTCCTTTCATATCTGTAGTGAATTATTAATAATGGCTCTATATACACACTGGTTCCCCTCATGACTCGGTTTAAACTTCAGGATTCTTACATCTGTCTTCATGATTGATGTTTAGAATATTCAGAGCAGCATTATTTAACCTAAACACTTCTGAATTGGAGTAACGTCAACAGGAACTCATTCTCAATGTTATGTTTTTTCAATGTCCTACAAGTATTTAATGTTTCTGGACTCATTTTGTTTAGCATCCTCTGTAGATTTGCTTTGTTTTCCTTGTTGAAATAGTTTCTTAATAAAGATTTTAAGATAGAGCTGTTTCTTTACCCTTCAGATCTTTCTAACAGGGCCATGAGACCCAAATACACTTCTCATAACTAATGTGTTGTGATGGTGTCAGATGGTTTTAAAGTTTAGCTGTCGAGATTTCTCAGTGATGTGGATATCTTTAATACAGAATGTGCCATCACGTGTGAGGAACAGACTTCAGCAAGAGCTCCATCAGTATTTTAATCTAATTACTTTTGTTTATTTAAATGTTATCTTAAACCCACAGCTAAAGAATCAATCCTAATAAATCATTAGATATTAATTCTTATATTTAATCTTAACCGATTATCTGCTTTTTATTCATATTTGAGTTATTGTGGGATACTTTAACATTATTTAAATGAGAGAGAGAGTGAGAGACCAGAGAGAGAGAGAGAGAGACCAGAGAGAGAGAGAGAGACCAGAGAGAGAGAGAGAGAGAGAGAACAAGAGAGAACAAGAGAGAGAGAGACAGACCAGAGAGAGAGAGAGACCAGAGAGACCAGAGAGAGACCAGAGAGAGAGACCAGAGAGAGACCAGAGAGAGAGAGACCAGAGAGAGACCAGAGAGAGAGAGAGAACAAGAGAGAACAAGAGAGAACAAGAGAGAACAAGAGAGAACAAGAGAGAGAGAGACAGACCAGAGAGAGAGAGAGAGAGAGAGACCAGAGAGAACAAGAGAGAACAAGAGAGAGAGAGACAGACCAGAGAGAGAGAGAGAGAGAGAGACCAGAGAGACCAGAGAGACCAGAGAGACCAGAGAGAGACCAGAGAGAGACCAGAGAGAGAGACCAGAGAGAGAGAGAGAGAGAGAGAGAGAGAGAGAGAGAGAGAGAGAGAGAGAGAGAGAGAGAGAGAAAGACCAGAGAGAGACCAGAGAGAGAGAGAGAGAGACCAGAGAGAGACCAGAGAGAGACCAGAGAGAGACCAGAGAGAGAGAGAGAGAGAGAGAGAGAGACCAGAGAGAGAGAGACCAGAGAGAGAGAGACCAGAGAGAGAGACCAGAGAGAGAGACCAGAGAGAGAGACCAGAGAG
>CM065676.1:6914513-6917682 GCA_033220385.1 Triplophysa yarkandensis | reverse complement strand
CCAGCATGGACAGATTGTGTGCCATCACGGCCTCATTCACAAAATCCATGAACAACATTACGTAAAGTGTAAGAATATGTTCATGAAACGAGGTGTGAGAGAGATAATATTCCCGCTGAGATCTGAGCACTCTCATCAGAACGTAATCTTAGATCAGTCATTTTAACATTAGAGGATCTGTCAATCATCCGAGTTTAAACATGAGGGCATGAAGCTCTGAACAACACTGTGATGTGATCATACTGAAAGCAGAGAGGAGACAGACTTACTGTCTGAGTCCATCGGCTTCTTAATGTGGAAAACAGCAAGCAGACGCTATATGATATACTATACACATATCCAGACACAGAGACATGAAAATAATGCTCTCTGGAGGAGAATAAAAGCCTTTTATGTTTTTAACGAGACGGCACACCCAAAATTTAAAGTGGTATATTCTCATCCTCATGGTACTTTCATTTTTGTTATATATTCCCACTCATGTCAGTCAAATATGAACAAGAGATATTTCCAAGAATGTTGGCAACCAAATTCCACTGAAACATTTCTCAAAATATATTTTTTGGTCAAATAAAGTGAAATGACTTTTATAGTAGTATAGATGAGTGTGCAGTCAGAAGTATCAGACAGAAGTAAACATTGAAACTAAAGGGTTATTATACACACACACACACACACACACACACACACACACACACACACACACACACACACACACACACACACACACACACACACACACACACACACACACACACAAACACACACAAACACACACACACACACACACACACAGAGACACACACACACACACACACACACACACACACACACACACACACACACCACACACACACACACACACACACACACACACACACACACACACACACACACACACACACACACACACACACACACACAGACACATACACACACACACACAGACACACACACACACACACACACACAGACACACACCACACACACACACACACACAGACACACACACACACAGAGACACACACACACAGACACACACACACACACACACACACACACACACACACACACACACACACACACCACACACACACACACACACACAGAGAGACACACACACACAGACACACACACACACACACACACACACACACACACACACACACACACACACACACACACACACACACCACACACACAGAGACACACACACACACACACACACACACACACACACACAGACACACACACACAGACACACACACAGACACACACACACACACACACACACACACACACACACACACAGAGAGACACACACACACTCACACACACACACACACACACACACACACACACACACACACACACACACACACACACACACACACACACACACACAGAGAGACACACACACACAGACACACACACACAGAGACACACACACACACACACACACACACACACACACACACACACACACACACACACACACACACACACACCCTAAGCAAACCTTCAGTCTGAATAATTCACATCATTTCTTTGATGTATCAGGTTTTCTTTTCTATAAGAGTCGGCAGCTTCACAGCACTTGCATCTTCATGTTTGTTTGTATGAGTGTAATTGTTTAGACGGGTGTGTTGATCGTGACCTCTGAACCCCTAGGCTTGACATCGCCCTGGAGTCTTTTGTCTAGTCGGCACGGGTAACTTGGTTTGAAACGGGTACAGTAATAGATTGATAGATACAGACTCTTACAATAGAATTTACTGTTCTATATATCCACCACAAATCGGAACGTTTCATTGTTTTATTGTTTTGTTTGATCATATTTATATATACCAAAGTATTAAAACAAAACTATTGCATGTAGACAATAGTCATCAGTTAAAGAGTCCTTAAGAAACTAAATGACCAAGAAATAAATCATTCAATCAAAGACAAAAAGTATTGTTTTCATCTAACAGCAAAATGAAGCCTGCAAGAAAGCGATGTTGTTTTAATTGACTAAAATTAAAATTTCTGTTTATTGAAATCAAACATAATGTTGGTAAGAACTAATGGAAATTTCTAACTTGTTTCTGAAGCACATTTTTTAAGAAACTAATATATATATATATATATATATATATATATATATATATATATATAAACAACTAAAATAAAGTTATAATTAATTTATCCTATAGCAAAATAAGAAATTAAATGTGTGTGGGTGTGCGTGCGTGCGTGCGTGCGTGTGTGTGTGTGTTTTAGTGTCAATTTTTTAAAATTAATTAGAGTCAGATCTTTCGAGAGATCATAAAGACATCAGAGGGGATTCCCAGCAGCTTAAAGATGTCATAAGACTTCAGTGTGCTTAACATGAAATACTTGAGAGAAACACATACTGCACCTCCTGTGGATGCACTATGCACGCACATGCACTGCACAAGCATCGCACACACAGATAAACACACAAACACGCACACACAGATAAACACACAAACACGCACACACAGAAAACACACAAACACGCACACACAGAAAAACATACATACACATATACGCACACTGCACAAGCACCACACACACACACACACACACACACACACACACACACACACAAACACACACACACACACACACACACACAAACAGACACATGTATATAAACACACAACATATACACTTTTACACACACACACACACACACACACACACACACACACACACACACACACACACACACACACACACACACACACACACACACACACACACACACACACACACCACACACACACACACACACACACACACACACACAAACAGACACATGTATATAAACACACAACATATACACTTTTACACACACACACACACACACACACACACACACACACACACACACACACACACACACACACACAGATTCTTTCACACTTTCTTCTGTAGAACACAAAAGAAGATACTTTGAATAATGTTGATAAGCACATTGACCTCCATTGTATGAACAAAAAACCACTTGAGACATTTCTCAAAATACTTTCTATTGTGTTCCACTGAAGAAAGAGTGACACAGAGGTTTCAAACCACATGAGGTTGATGTGGGATGTTTTATTTTCGGTTGATCTATGCCTTTAGCTCTTATGTGTCATCTTTTCAGCTGTGGATTTCAGTA
>CM065676.1:6892013-6912013 GCA_033220385.1 Triplophysa yarkandensis | reverse complement strand
TAAATGAGAATAGTTGGAGTTTGAGTATTGACGAATCGGAGATCAGTTGGAGGCATTGTTGAGAAATATTTAATATGTAATGTGCTGTGTACAATTTCATTGATGTTTAAGACAAATAATCAAGGTGTTAAAGAGATATACTCTGTTTTTAAAAGCATACAAGACTGAATTAAGCTTGCGTTTCCGTTGGCTCTCCTTTTAACCTCATTGATTAAAAAGTGAGATAGAAGTGAGATCTGCATCATTTTTAACGTATAATGTGTGATGGAACTGAACATGTTTGAATTGTAAGTTAAATAATTGGATTGTTATTGGTCTTGGTAAAGGAGAAAGAGCGAGCGTGATTGATAATCTCGATCAGGGTTTAACATCACATTTTCACAGGACAGCATTATTCAGTTTGACACCGAGAGATATTGTTGTGCTCTCAAAAAAAGACATGTTCTTAATCCCTGAAAACCCATCTGACCTGCACACGGACCGCTCTTTTACACCGTCCTCATTCACAAACCCTCAGCTTTAAACCCCTGTCTTCATTCTCTCACCGCTGAAGTACAACTACCACTATCCCTCCGACTCCAACATTAGAATCAGATGGCCCAAAGTCTTAAAGAGGATGAAATTCCCTTCTTCATCACGAGGGATGGAAATTGAAAAGTATCGTTCTGAAAAATGAGAGTTCTATATGTAAAAAGAATTTGATGATTGTGTTGGAGTGTTGTTCAGTTTGTCTTTTGCTGATTCTAATAGGAAAATATTGTGTTAAAATGTGCTGCATACATTTCATATGTTTCAATACTGCTTGTGTAGTTCACGATATTTATTTATAAAGTTTCTTTAGCTTGTTGCAAATTCATGTACTTGAGCAGAAATGAAGCGATACACAAAGTTGCTGTTGTTGTCTCATAGAAACCTTTTATGGAAACCAATGAAATGTAGATTCTTGATTTTAAAAATGGCTTTTAAAGATTTTCTGATATATCTTTTACTTCCCAGATTTAATAAATAAGAGCATATATGATGAGAGCTCCAGACGAGGTTTGTTGTCGGATGTTAAAAGCAAGAGATGTTTTAAAAGTATGATCCTGTGTTAGATTTCATTCATTTGTAAAGGATTTCATTTGCATAATAATCAGTTGTTGGACATATGATGGAACAGTATTTTCAGGAAAATCAAAGGCCAAATATTTGGCAGAATTGACATTTCTGGACACAAATAAAAAGCAGATGAAGTAATATTAGCTTGTGTTCTAAATGAATGATTTGTTAACATTACAACAGTATGTTTGAGATGATTTTTATTAATCTGATAGAATGACTGACAGGACAAATGTAAATCATTTTCTTTCTAACACATTTGTTGCATATTATCTGTGCACAAGAAATGCCAATATCAACTTTATTCATAAAAATGCATTTGGATCCCAGTATGTATGTGTGAAATCTGTCTGATGGAAATCTGAAATTCAGATCACACGTGCACACTTCTTATTCTTTCATGTCAAAGCTTTTGCTATCAGATCTGTGCTGGATTTCTGCTCCGCTCACTTCTGGCTCACTTCTGGCTCACTTCTGGTTCACTTCTGGCTCACTTCTGGCTCACTTCTGGCTCACTTCTGGTTCACTTCTGGCTCACTTCTGGTTCACTTCTGGCTCACTTCTCGTTCACTTCTGGTTCCATTCTGGCTCACTTCTGGCTCACTTCTGGTTCACTTCTGGCTCACTTCTGGCTCACTTCTGGCTCACTTCTGGCTCACTTCTGGTTCACTTCTGGCTCACTTCTGGTTCACTTCTGGCTCACTTCTGGCTCACTTCTCGTTCACTTCTGGTTCCATTCTGGCTCACTTCTGGCTCACTTCTGGCTCACTTCTGGCTCACTTCTGTCTCACTTCTGGTTCACTTCTGGCTCACTTCTGGCTCACTTCTGGTTCACTTCTGGCTCACTTCTGGCTCACTTCTGGTTCACTTCTGGCTCACTTCTGGCTCACTTTTGGCTCACTTCTGGTTCACTTGTTGCTCACTTCTGGCTCACTTCTCGCTCACTTCTGGTTCACTTCTGGTTCACTTCTGGTTCACTTGTGGCTTACTTCTGGTTCACTTCTGGCTTACTTCTGGCTCACTTCTCGCTCACTTCTGGCTTACTTCTGGTTCACTTCTGGTTCACTTGTGGCTTACTTCTGGCTCACTTCTGGCTCACTTCTGGTTCACTTCTGGCTCACTTCTGGCTCACTTCTGGTTCACTTTTGGCTCACTTCTGGCTCACTTCTGGCTCACTTCTGGTTCACTTCTGGCTCACTTTTGGCTCACTTCTGGCTCACTTCTGGTTCACTTGTTGCTCACTTCTGGCTCACTTCTCGCTCACTTCTGGCTTACTTCTGGTTCACTTCTGGTTCACTTCTGGCTCACTTCTTGCTCACTTCTGGATCACTTATGGCTCACTTATGGCTTACTTCTGGCTCACTTTTGGCTCACTTCTGGATCACTTCTGGTTCACTTGTTGCTCACTTCTGGCTCACTTCTCGCTCACTTCTGGCTTACTTCTGGTTCACTTCTGGTTCACTTGTGGCTTACTTCTGGTTCACTTCTTGCTCACTTCTGGCTCACTTCTTGCTCACTTATGGCTCACTTATGGCTCACTTATGGCTCACTTCTGGTTCACTTCTTGCTCACTTCTGGCTCACTTCTGGCTCACTTCTGGCTCACTTCTGGTTCACTTCTTGCTCACTTCTGGTTCACTTCTGGAACACTTCTGGCTCACTTCTGGCTCACTTCTGTCTCACTTCTGCCTCACTTCTGGCTCACTTCTGGCTCACTTCTGGTTCACTTCTGGCTCACTTCTGACTCAAATGTTTTTAGTGTCCCAGATTTCATGATTGTGATGTATTCCATCATACTTCATTGTAGTACATGCTTTTAGGCCTGTGTATGAATGTGACAGTTTACGCTTTAATAACATGAATTCATCTCATCCGATTGAGCAGAGAGGGGACGTGACATTGAGTGTTTTGATGTAGTGGGAGATTATGGGATGTGCTTCATTGAACTGAACTGATCACAGCTCACAAAGACATGGAGGATTATCTCGGCTTAATGGAGGAGAAAAGGGTCCAGCAATCCACTTTCAAATCTCTTCATTTCTCTCACATTGACATAGATCTGGTGGTCTGCTGTTCTGTCAGAATGAAGATGTGTTCAGAATAAACACAAAGTTCACTGAACGTTACAGAATATACTTATTTATAAAATCCAAACTATAGAAGAACAGCGGCATATACAGGGGTGATAAAGTCATCAGTGTTTCAACTATGATTTCAACACGTTACATCACATCACAGAGTTTGTTTGAATGATACATACAACCCACAAATATATTTAGTATTAATTTTGCATTTTGAAGTATAGTATACTCTAGTACAAAGTTGGCCTACAATATTCCATAACTATAGATACGACATTAAAGTATTTTAAACTATATTTTTTAAATCCGTCAAAATTGCTATTGGACAATTTACTATGGTAGAAGTAAATTACCATAGTACTCTAAAGAGGTTTTAATGTGTAAAGCTCCAAAGTATAAAATAAAGTATAGCACACAATAATATACTTCAGTTCACTAGGTGACCTTTTATAATCTGATATTTATTTTTAGATCAATTGTTGGCAAACAAAGTCAAGACGATCTGAAAAACTATTAGTGTTAGTCCTAGTTTGTAGGAAATGTCCATTTGAAGGGGGAAATAAAGAACGGCAGGTCTCTTTTTTCACAATACAGCCGTATACAGACTAATGGATAATAATCTGGGTCATGACTTACTGAAGCGTGTCACATCATGTTCAACTGACCTTACACCAAAATTACAAATGCACTCAGGTTATATTACACAGAGACATGAGTTACAGGAGGTCTGTGTTCATCTCTCTTTAGTTTAAGACTTTAGTTTCCTATTCTGCAATACATTTACTAAATGTTCTCACCGGTTGCTCTTTGATAGCTCCGTAGATTTCAAGAACTTCTCAGCTTATCTTAAATGCTTCTCTAAAGTAAATAAAATGTGGATGTAATTGTTGAAATACATGAAGAGTATGGAGTTGTAAAATGATCTGGTTATCCGGAAAAAATCTGATGAGAAATGTTTGAGTTGATAATGAGATCTTCAATAATATTGACTTTTAATTGCATACATTACAAATCGGAATTCAGTTTGTTGAGATTTCTTCTGAAACTCTAATGAAGACGTTTGTCAGATTTCTGCTCTTTCTGAATCTTTCATTGCTTCATATTGATGATATTCACCTACAATATGATTGTTCTCGGTAAATCTGAGCTCAGTTTACGACAAAGAGATCTCTTCTGAAACTGAAAGAGACATTTGGGAGGTTTCTGATTTCCATTCTCTTTAGACAAATTTAAGACTTAAGCAAATGTTCTGGCTTTGATTTGACTGTGTTTACATGAACTTGAGAGGTTATAGAGATTCTTTCTTACGAGGTCATTGGATTTCATTTAGGTTTATAAAGTACATTTCTTGCCTTTTATTAATGTATTGCGTTTTGTATTTTTGAACATTAAGGTTTTGTCAGCCTGTAGAATGAAGATCTTTTAGAAATTCTCTGTCAGATCTTTTCTTCAGGTTTAGGAGATTTAAACATGTAATCCGGACGCTAAATTCACACAAGAGTGTTTCAGCAGAATCTGGATGTGTTGAGAATACTTCTCATTACTTTCTGTTTCATTTAAAGACTTTATCAGCTCAGAGTTTCTCATCATATGTGGATCTCGGTTTTTCTTCAGTGTTTCTCATCTTTCAGAAGATTTCAGATGAATGTCAGGCTGGGCATTCGTGAGATTGATCCTCAAACGAGTCTCAGTGTGTAAGGGCTCTTTGAAATAAATCCATGTATGTGGTCTATATGAACCTGTTCAACATCCTATTATATATCTGAACGAATATCTCTTAAGCTTAAAGTCCAAAAACTCTTTGGCATGATGTCTGTCCACTCCAGCTTCATCCATTTTTAAGGTTTGTGTTGAGGAAGATTTGAGTTGAGTGCTTTAGAATAGTTCTTTAGATGGTGAAGTTTGTAGAAACATTTGTTTAGTTCAGCGTATCTGAACCTTTGACTGTTGGTTTGTGTTTAAGTGATGGAAACACAGATAATGAGAATGTGGGAAGAGAGATAGGAGAAGGATCGATCTGATGACCGTATGACCTGTGTGAGTCTATCATAGGTTTCCTGAGTGGTAATTACATCTCTCTCTCTCTCTCTCTCTCTCTCTCTGGTCTCTCTCTCTCTCTGGTCTCTCTCTCTCTCTGGTCTCTCTCTCTCTGGTCTCTCTCTCTCTGGTCTCTCTCTCTCTCTGGTCTCTCTCTCTCTGGTCTCTCTCTCTCTGGTCTCTCTCTCTGGTCTCTCTCTCTCTCTCTCTCTCTCTCTCTCTCTCTCTCTCTCTCTCCCTGTCGCTCTCTCCCTCTCTCTCCCTCTCTCTCTCTCTCTCTCTCTCTCTCTCTCTCTCTCTCTCTCTCTCTCTCTCTATCCCTCTCTGCTCTCTCCCTCTCTCTATCTCTATCTATATCTCTCTCTCTATCTCTCTCTCTGGTCTCTCTCTCTCTCTCTCTCTCTCTCTCCCTCTCTCTATCTATATCTCTCTCTCTATCTCTCTCTCTGGTCTCTCTCTCTCTCTCTCCCTCTCTCTCTCTGCTCTCTCCCTCTCTCTACCTCTATCTATATCTCTATCTATATCTCTATCTCTCCCTCTCCATCTCCCTCTCTCTATCTCTTTCTCTCTCGCTCAGGAATGAATGAGATGAGTAATAGAGTAACCGATGGTCACCTCGATGAGTTCCGCTGACCTCCTGTTACCACGATAAACCAAACCTGTGATTAATAAAATAAAATAACGAATAAATGAGGATTCTGCCATTGTAGCTCTAGTGGTATTATTGAGTATTTGAGCACTTCTGAGATGGTACATTTTTTGAAGAAGTTTGTGATGGGATTCTGCAAGATGTGTTTGTTAAGGACAGGTTTGTGTGCGTGCGCGTGTGTGTGTGTGTGTGTGTATGCTACATGAGATGTAGTATAGCCGGGTTGTGTATTATTTATGATGGGTAAGCGTGCACTAGGGATTGAGTATGTGAGAAAAAAGGAAACAGTTTCTTCTGGAGCACACACACACACACACACACACACACACACACACACACACACACACACACACACACACACACACACACACACACACACAGACAGACAGACAGACAGACAGACAGACAGACAGACAGACAGATATATATACACTTGGTTACACAAACTCATATGTAGGAGGATATTTAACTCTTATTTTAAAAACTCTATTCTCGGACCCTTTATCGTCTCTTATCATTTCTTATCCAAATAAATGTAAATTTGACTTTTAAGCAGATAAATGCCTTAATCATCTCTACAGTTTAGTTCAGCTGATTGTGAATATTATTTTGTGCTGGTTTTGGAGAACTGCTGCCATCCGTTCAGTTGATGAGACCAGTGGGTGACAGAATAATAATAAAGGCCAAAAATCGTGTGATTTACTTCTCATCTTAGCCTTTAATCAGATCATTCAACCTGTGCAAATCTAAGCTCATATGATGCGTGGAACATGAGATCCAGTGTGGTTTTCTGAAGTTTACTATTCGACATCATGTGAAAACACAGTTAACGGTTCAACAAATGAAATAAGACCTCTTTTATTTATCTGCTGACAGTTCTATTTGTGAACTTTATTAGAATTGATTTATAAATATGTTTTAGTTTTATAGCCGTCCTGTGTCATTTGTAATAAAGATTTGATCACATTTAAAGATTACTGTGATAGAGTCACTGAGGATCTGGTGATGATGTCATCAGCTTCAGACCACACACACACACACACACACACACACACACACACACACACACACACACACTATCAGCTTCCCTGCTGTTTCACTGTGTGGCATGACATCGTCACCATGGCAACAGGAAAGAAGTACAGCAGAACTATCAGGCGGGCGCTGAGGTTGCAGGGTTGTCACATAGAATGAGCTCGATGTTTCCTGATGTTTCCTGTTGTCAGTTCATTTTATTGTCTGATCCACTGATGTCTTTAACATCTGGACAAAATCTGTTCGTCTGTATCTATCTATTGATATGTTGTGTCTCCATTTAACAGTCTTTCTGTCTGTCTTTCCTGTCTCTCTTTCTACCTACTGTCGCTCCATGAATTTTTCTTGTCAATCCATTAACTTCTTTTTTACTTACAAAAATTGTATAAATATATATATATATATATATATATATATATATATGTATATATATATATATATATATATATATATGTATATAATTTTATGTATATAATTTTTATGTATAGAATTTATATCCGTTTGTATATAATTCTTTCCATTTTAAATCTATAACTTTTATACATGTTCTTTTAAACCTTTGATCTTTATCATTTTTTTTATATTTTATTTTTGATCAGAATTTTTATTCATTTATACATTTCATATCTTTATTCTGAATGTTATTTGGTATGTTCGGAATAGCTGATGGGCTTTTGTTTCCGGCCGATTTGTGGTGAGCTGTGCAGCTATAGAAAGCTAGAGATTTCTGGACATTATACTGTACCCCTGTCGTCCATAGATTTGAATTCTTTAGCTTTAGAGTCTGAATAGAAGTTCACCTTCACCTCAGGCTAGCTGCAGATTTTTTCTAATATTCCCTCATGTTTTTCTGCCCACTCACTGGTCAAACACACACACATGGACACACACTCACATCGGTTTGGTACTGAATCATTTTTCCTTTCCCTGAGCTTTAAAATGATCCAGAATATTGCAGGGACAAAGAGAGCCGCTCTCTTCTCTTTCACGAAAAATGCTTCCTTTTCCCCGTTTAACTCATCTCGGATCTTCATCAATGTCCCATTAAATTCCAGAGAAATCGTGCATTGGCCATCTTTTCTTTCCGCTGTGAATTTACAGCCCTGCGTTCCCCATCTGCCGGCTCTGGTAGTTTTTTATTTGCCTGTCACAGGTTTCCAGCGGCGTTCACTGAGATATTACTCTCAAAAACTCCTTATTGCATACTGTGTCTTGCTTTATTCCCCAGTTACTGCTTTACCGTCTCATTCTAGAAAGCTTTATGCTTGGAAGAGTTTCAGAAAAACACCACTTCACCTGAAAATGAAAATTCTCCCATCATTTATTCCACCTCATACTATCACAGATATATATGACCTCATTTTTTCAGGTGAGCGTAATATTCTTAATATAATTCCGTCTATATAGATCTTACAATATTGAAGCTCCAGGAAGCACAAACATCCAATATAGAAATGATGGAAATGACTGCGGTGGGTTAGTAAATGTCTTCTGAAGAGAGAAGTACATTAAAAAGTTAAGCTCAATAGGAAATATATGAGGCGAGAATAAAACTTATTTGAAATGTGACCATGATGATTCTAGCCTCTCTGTTTCTCTCATGTCCTGGTGCTGTCTTTAATTTTTTATCAAAAGACACACAAGAAGATTTCAAAGTTTTTTTTTAAGGTTTAATTTATAAGCTCAAATTATGAATGTTTTTCTCTCAGAATCACATTCAAATCTTTATTGTCATGTGAACCACGTACAGTAAAACCTTGTAGTGTTTTACTTCTCATGAGGATAAAGGGTTGAAGGGTTAACTATATAATAATTACATAAATTATATGAAAACTTATATGAAGAATATAGTATATTAATGTCGTTTGAATCACTTAATGATGGATGTTTGTGCTTTTAATGACATGTTCCCGGTGTTTAATCATGTCTTTATATTTGTGTGTGTTAAAGTATAGATAAGAGGTCAGACTGTATGAATCTGAAGGAGTAAATCACGAGAGAATGTTAATTTTTGGCCGATTGTTTCTGTTAGTCTAAGATTGTCAAATGAACACCCTGTCGTGAGCGCTACTCGAGATCTCACCTTCAGCTCCATCAGGATCTCTACAGCTGTGTCTCCATTAACTGATTTCAGGAGATTTTATCCTCAGCTCTGTTTCTGTACGGTGATAAAATCTAATATCGTTCTTTACTTCTGTATGTTGGTGCATATAACGATCTGGAATTAAAGTGGTCATTTAAGGGTTACGGTAAAACATCATCTCAGAAATAAATGGATTCCACTTTATTCTTTCCAGGTCTGTTTTTAATGCTCATATGTTGTTCTTTTGTGGCTCAAAAGATTTGATGGAGCTCTTGGTTGTGTTTCAATATTTCTGAGTATTATCTTTGTAGAAATAAGAGTAGAATAATGTAACGCATGAAGAGGATGGATGCGTGTGTGAATGAATGTAGATCAGAGAGGTAAAATAATCTGGATTAAATCATTTTTATGAGAAATGTTTGATATGACTTTTGATTGAAGACTTGACAAATCTGGACTCATGTTGAGATATTGTTGAGATCTCTTTTGGAACTCTAATGCAGACATTTGTCAGATTTCTTGCTTTACTCTCAGGAGAAATATTTAAGTCACAGATGAGATGTTTCAATTTGCTCTCCAGTTGATCTCATTTATGTCTTGCAGAAATAGTAGAGATATTACAGAGATCTTGTTTGTGGGCATTGAAATATTCATATTGAGATTTTAATAATATATGACTTTTTCTTGACAAATCTGAACTCCGTTTGAGACATGGTTGAGATCTCTTTTGTGAGATTCCTGACGTTTTTTAAAAGGACTTTATTTCCCTCTGTATAATCTCACTGATATCTAGGAAAAATAATTGAGATTATAATGAGATCTCATCTGTGTTATTATTCTATGAGTTCTCGGTTCTTCTATACATCATGTCCTGCATCCCTCTGTGACACATTTATCAGTTTGATGTAGGAAGAATAAAGCAGCCCATCTCTGTTCTGCCATCTGGACCGTGTCTTACACGCCTGGTTCTCCATTCATGCAACATTTACATTAAAAGCAGGAAGAACTCCAGAGAAACCAACATCTCACCATCTGTCACATCACACACACACATCACTACAGACCATGACATGAAATCTCAGTCAAGTCTTAAAGACAAGAGAGAAAGTTTGACATGTGCAAAAAACTTTGCTTTTGTCTCATCTGTATCTCAGATAGTTCTCTCGAGATCAAAAATGTCTCCATCAATGTCTCATACTGTACCCAAATTTGTCAAGTCTGCAATCAAAATTCAATATTGTTAAAGTTTTCAATATGAACATTTCTCGTTAAATTTACTCATATCCAGATTTTAACTATTCTTCATTCTTGTGTTTTTATTTCTCCTGGGCAAGTCATCTGAGATGAAATTAATCTGTGAATAAAGTGAACGAGCATTAGATTTAGATTTTCGACTCTTTTTAAGATGTAAACAAGGCTGTTGTGTTGCTGTTAGAGATCCCACACATCGGACTGGAGGTCAGTGCGAGCGGTGAGAATATTGAATAAATTATTCATGTGTTTAATACTCTCTGAGGGCGAGAGGAAGGCGTGCGGGCGTTCCTCGCCGGAGCTGAAGGGACCTGGGAGATGTTTTCAGAGCTCTACACCGGGACATTGATTACTTCTTCGGCTTTTCCTGTAGATAAACAACCATTTGTCATCACAGACGTTCACGAGCGAAGGTGTCTCAGACTAGACTGGGAGCTTGTGTGTGGAAGCCTGAGGAAAGAGAATGGGATCTATTTATCAAGCCAGCCGGTTGTGTTTACCATCTGTGATAAACAGCACTGAGCCAAAGTACCTACAGTTTCCCATTTCCAATAAACAGCAAAGCTGAGCAGACAGCCGAGACGCACGCCTGGACGCCAAAACACATGAATTACTGTGTGTGTGTGTGTGTGTGTGTGTGTGTGTGTGTGTGTGTGTGTGTGTGTGTGTGTGTGTGTGTGTGTGTGTGTGTGTGTGTGTGTGTGTGTGTGTGTGTGTGTGTGTGTGTGTGTGTGTGTGTGTGTGTGTGTGTGTGTGTGTGTGTGTGTGTGTGTGTGTGTGTGTGTGTGTGTGTGTGTGTGTGCGCGTGTGTGCGTGTGTGTGTGTGCGTGTGCATGCTGGTGCGCACGCATGTGTACATATATGCGTGTGTGTGTGTGTGTGTGTGTGTGTGTGTGTGTGTGTGTATGCATGCTGGTGTGCACGCATGTGTACATATATGCGTGTGTGTGTGTGTGTGTGTGTGTGTGTGTGTGTGTGTGTGTGTGTGTGTGTGTGTGTGTGTATATATGTGTGCATGCTGGTGTGCCCGCATGTGTACATATATGCGTGTGTGTGTGTGTGTGTGTGTGTGTGTGTGTGTGTGTGTGTGTATGCATGCTGGTGTGCACGCATGTGTACATATATGCATGTTTGTGTGTGCGTGCATGCGTGCGTGTGTAGTGTGTGTGTGTGTGTGTGTGTGTGTGTGTGTGTGTGTGTGTGTGTGTGTGTGTGCGCGTGTGTAGTGTGTGTGTGTGTGTGTGTGTATGTGCACACTTCTTCTCCATATGCCTTAGTGTTTCCTCATGTGGCATCAGGGTGTCGAGGTTCGCCAGGTCAGCATGATTAATGTCAGCAAAAAAAATATTTATTTACTTATTTCAAAGAATTATGGCAGTTCCCCAAAACCAAGCCAAAATAAAGTCTGGTTTGTTTTTTACTGAAGGTTATACAATATTCCGGTATGTACAACAATCGTGATATGAAAACCCTGCTTGTAAATGTCCTAATACTTTTAGTTAAAAAAATATTAGTACGATTTTAATCCTATTTGTGATTTATTTATTTATTTTCTGTTTTTGTTGCCAGCAAAAATAAACATGACTTTGAATGATATTTGTAAACAAAATGATATTGCGAAAATACCTTTACACATTCCTTTTGGCCATGATAAGCGTAAAGTGAAAATGAGACCTTGTCACAGTTGGATAGAACAGAAGTTGTTTGTGTTGTATTGAATGGTGTTGTAGTTGAAGTTTGCTGTGAATGTTTGGTACTCGGGGAAAGTTGAACCCTCGTTATATGAGGAGAGACCCGCCGGCTTTATTTCTCCCACTGGAAAAACTGAAGGTCCAAACTGTTTGTTCTGACATAACAAGCTGGACCCAGCATGCGTCTGCTTCATTATGAATCAGTGCTGGTCCAGCGCGAGCTCTTTCACACAGCAGATGGGCCGCAGCGGGCCGCTAAAGACTTCGATGCATTCTGAGCTGGCCAAGTTCACTGGTGCCAAATGAAGAAACATTTACTTCAGGTTACGGTTGGCTTTGGTACACACATACTGTAGTAGATCTGCCTGTGTTTAACATCCAACAGTGTGAGACAGACTAAACTGGATCTAGCAGACCGGTTTAGAGATTTATGTCATCAACTGTTTTCTCTCGGAAGAGGATCTAACCCCAACAAGAGCTGACGCTGCGACGTCTTTTTAACAGTCATCTGTTTGGGATTCTCAGAGTTCTCTGTTCATCACTTTATGAACGACATCAGGTTGGTTAACTGTTTTCCTTCAAGGGAATTCAACATGGAAGAAAGTAGTCCCAAAGTTTTTTCACAAACTATAGTTTGTGATTCATGTGCTTTTTTGTGTGCCATTGAACTGGTGTATAATTGTAATATGGCACTCGTAGTCATGTGATTGTGCTCTACATTACATTTACATTTACATTTAGTCATTTAGCAGACGCTTTTATCCAAAGCGACTTACAATAGTCGACATTTGTGTGAGTCGCTCTATATCAGCGGCTGTGATATTCTCCTGTAATCAAACTCCTATTCGAGCCACATTGAGTTAAAACATTCGCAAACTACTTTTGCACAAGAAATGCGTAACTTAAGTTAAAATTTCTATTTCAAGTAGATTGCCTCTATGGCTGACGATGTGTCTGCAGTGATCCAGGCGAGTGTCTTTTATGATTCTGTGTTCTGGAGATCACGATCGTGTACATAACCGTAAAGAGTCAAAGAGATTCAACTTGTCAACCCAACACCCAACCTATTACAGCTGTATGGTCCAACAAATCACTTTGTTCTGGTGTAAACTGAATGCTAAAGTTGTTATTGTGAATGTGAATAAGAGCATAAGGTCTTACAGCAGTGGCTGTGTGTGGGAGTCTGTGTTCCCAAGGTAACAGGAGTTATGAGAGACAGTCAAATACTGTAACATCTCTTCTGTCCTCTTATATAATGCATTAATGTTCGTGTCATGCCACGCTTAGTTCCGTAAACCCAGTTGTGTTTCTGGGTTTATTATCATTGATTGCACTTGAATCAAATCATTGTTGTGTGTGTCATCCGTGTGCTTTCTTTGACAATGATGTGTAGTCAGTGGTTGAATGCCACTGGGCCATGATAGTGTTATAGTGGAACTTTAGTTCTTTTTAGAGTTTTAGTGGTTTGTCACACTGTGTGTGTGTGTCTGTCTGTGTGCACGTGTGTGCGCGTTTGTGTGTGCGATCATGTGTGCGTGCGTGCGTGCATGCCTGTGTGCGTGTGTGTGTGTGTGTGTGTGTGTGTGTGTGTGTGTGTGTTTGCTCTCTCATTGTCAATGCATGCTGGGATTAGAGCACTGAATAAGATGCTTGACTTTCATGCCCTTCAGTGATCAGATGTGTAATGAGATGTTTTCACGATATCAATCTGCATATCATAATATCATCTGAGCCGGTTAAAAGAAAGAAATAAACACGTCACACAGTAGGTCATTACCTGTCAAACTTTAGGGACTCTTTCTCACTCATGCATTCCCATTTTTACCATATTTAAGAAGAATTATAAACTCATAATTCCAAATCTTTTTAGCTGATCAACACATGTGTTTACTCAGTCGTAGTATATGTAGTGTTTTCAAGTCTTAATTGTTCAGAGACTTGATTGAGTGGATGTATAGTATAATATGGGAAGGGTTTATGATCCAGAGAAGCGACTGTACAGTCTTCTACACTACATTGATGTTTAATGGGTGTTTCATGAAGAGAGACGGCCGTTCCACTAATGCATGTTACTGAGAGCTTTTAATGAAAAGAGTTTTAAATATGAAGCTCAGGAGCCTTTGTGTTTCAGTTATCTCTCGTGGATCATTGTGATTTTATATGTATACAGTATAAATGTATTGTGAATGATAAATGTGTGGGTGTTTCTACGGGTCTTTTATTGACAGCACTGATTTTATTCTGTTTTTAAAGTGTTTTTAATGGAAGCTGTAATTATGAGGATGGGTTAGATAATGATATTTTCTTTTCTTTTTTTATACGAATTTCCAAAGAGGTGATGCTTTTATAACACTCGTTCCACAGAATGAAGAACAGATTACGAGCATTAATTGTGTAATTGATGCTTTTATGTGTATTATTGTTCTCGCGCTGTCACAGAGGATCACGGGAACTGTCCTTTTATAACACATGCCTGTCACTTCTCTTCACAACACATTTCTGCCGTTAAAGTACACATATAAATCCTTTAAATCTCATTCTCTCACACGTCTCAGAAAATCATGTTTAAATTCTTGGTAATTTCAAGGTTATGTCATAAATGAGAAAGTCATTTTCACATTATGTAATGCAACAAGGACTATGATAGAACTATGAATTTCCCCGTCCTTTCCATGGTGTATCTAGAAACATTATGAAATGTTTAGTGTAGTTCTCTTGTCAGAGTTCTACATTATTGATTTCATTCTGTTAAAGTGCAGAACTCTTATAGGTTTAATAAATCTTAATTCTTCTTTTGTATTATAATTACATCGTGTCATGGCAGGACAGACACGGACGATGATTGACAACTAAATATAGTTAGATAGAAAAAGTATTTTACATTCTGAGACTTTTTTACATTTGTAAAGACTGAAGGCCTTGAAAGGACTTAAAGTTAAATTGTGTAGATTGTGTGTTTCTTAAAAACTGTCAAACTAACAATCCCGTCCAGAATAAATATATATATATATATATTAACATGTATTTGTCCTTGAATGGGTTAAATACGAAAAGGGTTTTTGAAACTGATGGCATTGTAACGTAATTCTAACCAAAATGTCACATTTTATTCTCCAAAAACCATTAAATAGATCTGTTTATCGTGGACACAAAACCTACAATATTTACATTTTGTTATACACACTATACAAAATTTTTATATAAACACAATTTATTCTGAATGGGATTATTGTGATGTATGGCTTGACCCCTCTATTAGATTCTATAGAATTCTAATTTGCATATGATAACCAACCTGATATTGTGTATATTGTTGTTTTGTGGGAAATGAATAAGGAGTAAAGCATAATAATGGCATATTTTAATGTAGGGAGATACATTGATCTTTGGTTTCATCTGTTTTGTGTTGTTTGTAGATCCGTTTCCTTTATCTTATTGATATGTATGAGTTTGCTTCTGGATTGTGTGAAATCACGGAAAATTTTTTGCACATGACAGAAATGGTAAAAGTAGAAGGTAATCAGCACTGTGTGTGTGTGTGTGTGTGTGTGTGTGTGTGTGTGTGTGTGTGTGTGTGTGTGTGTGTGTGTGTGTGTGTGTGTGTGTGTGTGTGTGTGTGTGTGTGTGTGTGTGTGTGTGTGTGTGTGTGTGTGTGTGTGTGTGTGTGTGTGTGAGTTTTATTAAAGGTGAGAAATTACTTTGGGGCTTTGGCAATAAATAAAACATACACACATACATAAAGATTCATGTTTCTAAATAACTAAACAACTGGAGGAGAGCACCAGACATACTTAAAATAAATTCATGACATGTTTTCTGTTTCTGATGACTTCATATATTAAAGTATAGTGTTGATGAAACAAAGATTTATATTCTGACGGACTGGAAGGTTTGGAGCTGAACTCTTCATGGATTGATAAAAGTGCTGAGTTTCTCTTCTGTAATAGACTCCCTGTGGTTTGAGAGAAGTCTTTCCATTGATTTCTAATGGCTGGATGAACATAAATGAAACTTTGATGTTTGTTCAAACCTGCCTGACATTTCACAACAAAGTGTTTTCATGAACTCTTGTGGTTTCAGCATGTTTGTCACGGCTCAGTGAGTTGGTTTCTTCTCTTTTGGCTTTAGAAATAAATCCTTTCAATGACCTGATTGGTTGTTTGTTTGATGTACGTCGATTGTGTCTTTTTCCCACACACGTTTTATGCTAGTTATGACCTAGTGTATTGAGAGCTTGAATCCTAACAGTAGGGTTGTGGGTTCAAGTCCCAGGCCGACAATATCATTATCAATATCATTGGCCCTTGAGCAAGACACCGAACTCCCAAATGCTCCCCGGGCGCTGCAGCATAAGTATCTGCCCACTGCTCTGGGTGTGTGTGTGTGTGTGTGTGTGTGTGTGTGTGTGTGTGTGTGTGTGTGTGTGTGTGTGTGTGTGTGTGTGTGTGTGTGTGTGTGTGTGTGTGTGTGTGTGTGTGTGTGTGTGTGTGTGTGTGTGTGTGTGTGTGTGTGTGTGTGTGTGTGTGTGTGTGTGTGTGATAGCGTGTGTGTGTGATAGCGTGTGTGTGTGTGATAGCGTGTGTGTGATAGCGTGTGTGTGTGTGATAGCGTGTGTGTGTGTGTGTGTGTGTGATAGCGTGTGTGTGATAGCGTGTGTGTGTGTGATAGCGTGTGTGTGTGTGATAGCGTGTGTGTGTGTGTGTGTGTGTGTGTGTGTGTGTGTGTGTGTGTGTGTGTGTGTGTGTGTGTGTGTGTGTGTTTGTGTAAGCAAACTTTGCTTACTGTAGCAAATTTGTCATAATTTGTGGTGAAAATATTTCCAGATATTGAGAACTGACCAGATTTTTTGAATGTTAAAAATACTAATAATTTTATTCAATAGTCTGTTTTATATGATTTATAAAGTATGTAGTATTTACTTAAGGATATATTTAGGGGAAAAAATAAAAATTTTTTTTAATTATAATTGTTTTATTGACATTTTTATTTTGGGTACAGTTAAAATGTGATGGTTTGGCTACAGAATGAATGGTAAAATATTATACAAACGGTAATCAATCTGTCAAATAAAAGATCGCTAGACTTTTACCCGTCATCGTCACTTCTTTCTTCTCTTCTGCTTCAGCACAGAAACTTTCGTCAGTTGGTCGTTCACAGAGTTCAAAGTCTGTTTTCCTCTTTGATGCTGAATGTCAAATATCTGGAAGGTTTTACAACCCCGGGCTTTATTTACACCAAATGCCATCATAACTCCAGCACAAAATGTGTTATTCTCAGTCCATCACTCTCATCGGGTGTCAAATGAGAGATAAAGACATGAAATATTCTCTTTGTGTCAGGAGTAAATGAGCTCAACCATCAGCTCAGATGTGATGGAGATCTGAGCTTGCACAAGCACTTTTACATGTTACATGTGATCAGTTTTACACTTTTAGCTGTAATATTGTTCAGGTTTAAACCGACATGATTTGGTTGGTCGTGACATGTTTTCTAATGACTTAAAGAGCTTCGTCTTGTTTTTTAAACTGTTTATTGTGAGGTTTACAAAGTCAATCCACAGTGTCCTGGTTTCTTTAAGGGAAATGTTTACGAGCAGGTAAATAAATCATCGAATGAAAAAAATGAATGCATGTTATTCCCAGAATTTACAAAAATATACCAAAAACTGCATTTATTTCTGATCAGACTGTTAAATCTAAAATGTTGAGAAAACTCTGTGGTTTTGGTTATTTCTTTCTTGTTCCATACTTTGAGGTCTTAAACGGGTAAAGTTTAAATCCTGTCTGGATATTATATCTTGTTTTCAATAAAAGCATTAACAAATAAAATAAAATTCTCCTTTAGGAATAGTTTGTCTTTAAATAATTTCACTGGTTTCAAACCTGTATACAGGAGTTATTTCTGTTGAACACGCAGACAGATATTTGGACATATGCTCATAACCCAACAGCTCTTGGCCTCGTTGACTTCCATAGAATTAAATAATATTATATATTTTGTTAAGTTCAACAAAAAATGTGCTATTTTGAAGAATGTTGGACCACAAAAGTGCTGTTGTATTTTTTATTACCATGGCACTATGGATGGGGTCCAAGAACAGTTATTTTTCCAAATATCTTTCTCTGTGTTCATCAGAACAAATGAATGCATACAGATTATGAACAGCAAGAGAGTGATCCATGACAGAATTTAGCTTTAAGGGTGAACTCTCCCTATAGGAGTTTTACTGCTAGGTGTGTTTAAACTGACATGTCTGTTTCATGTTGTTAATGTAAATGTACATACAGTATGTGCGTGAGTATAAGTGGCTGTATTGCTCTTGACGTGTCTCAGCATCAGATAAAAATCTCTCTGCGACTGTTGTTTTTTAATAAAGCATCAGGGCCACTAATAGCGGTGTAAGTGTGACACATTAAACAAACACTGTACGATGGGATTAAATAACCGTCGACACACTCATGTGGCCGCCGCAGGCTTTTTAAAGTCCTGAATGTTAACAGTGTCTTGCGTGGAGCCGCTGTCGGCTGTTTAATGACCTCTCCGCGTTTATTATTTATGAGGTCTTTAAACGGGAGTCAGGCCCTGCCATCTCCAGATGCCCCACGAGGCTTTTTGGCGAAACTGATGTGAAGTTCTAATGAAGTGTCACAGCACTCCACAGAGGGACAGAAGTCAATGTTTCCAGCATCAGTCCAATTTCTGTGTCTCTCTTCTCGAATCCAAATGCCAGAATGATTTCTTGAATCTGAATTTCAGTCTATTCAGACAAAGAATGAGAAGTTATTGCTCAAAGGTTTCTCCGTCCTGGATCAGGTGATGTGTCTCATTAAGTATCAACTTAGTCTCAGGTGTTTTGTTTAAGAGAAAGAAATCAAATGTGTTGTCAAAACCCAAGAAAATGACGAAGGTGTGAATGAATGTTGATTGTAGAGGTTAAATAATTTGGATTTGAGTGCATTTGATGAGAAATGTTTCAGCTTATATTAAGATCTTAAATAAGATTGACTTTTAATTGCAAACTTGACAAATCTGTTGTTGAGAACTTTTCTGAAACTCTAGGGAAATCATTTATAAGAAATATTTAATTATGAGCAATGTCTGAGACGAAGACGAGACTTAACATTTGCATTACAGACTTTACGTTGTCTTTTTATTTCTTTTTATTAATACACGTATATAATTTTTAAATATATATATATATTGAATTTGACATGTAGCTGCTTCATAAAAAAGTATAGAACATTCCAACTTTTATGGAAAATCTTTAAATCGAATTATAATCACATTGACGTTATCAGAGTGAATAATTGATAATAATGCTTTTAATCATAATCATGCAGCCCTATGTCTAACAGAACTATGTACTTTTATTTGGAAAATATTACTGCTCAAATGATGTTTTTCAGTGATATAAGTTTATTTTAGAGTTCTTTTTATTCATGTATTTCATGCTGTTATTTTAATTGATATCATTAATATACATGTGTCAGTTTCACAGCAGATTTCTCTGCGTCACAATACATATAAAACATGGTTGTTGTTTTACTCTTTTTGTGGAGCATGAAATAAATTGAGCAAATATATTCTTGGCTGGCATCATGCCGCCGGGTGAATTTTAATAGGGAAAGAAAACCAGCTGTGCAATTAAAATTCTGCTTTTTGTCCAAACAAACACTTTCTGACACGCCATCTCTCCAGCACAGAGAAATATCAGCAATGAATCACAACTCTGAAAACAAACTGCCCCTTTTAATAGGCACTTACAAGCCATTCTCTGGCCAAGTGAATATTCCATACTTCACATTTGCCGATTTAATGCGCAGTATATTTAAAGGTTTTGTTCTGTCATCATACATGTGTTCTCGCTGAACTTTTTGGAATCTCTAAAGGTCTTCGAGGTCTCGGCAGGGTGGTTAAGTTTGAACTCTCTGGTGTGAAACTATTACAGATATTATCTGTGTCATGACGCAGACACAATTAACACCTTCCATCCTCATGTGAAAAAGGGGATTTATTACCCATTATCCTTCTGTTCTCATGCAGTTACATGTAATGTTCCGTTACAGGCATTCGGAT
>CM065676.1:6886190-6891513 GCA_033220385.1 Triplophysa yarkandensis | reverse complement strand
AGAGACCAGAGAGAGACCAGAGAGAGAGACCAGAGAGAGACCAGAGAGAGACGAGAGAGAGAGACCAGAGAGACCAGAGAGAGAGAGACCAGAGAGACCAGAGAGAGACCAGAGAGAGAGAGAGACCAGAGAGAGACGAGAGAGAGAGAGAGAGAGAGAGAGAGAGACCAGAGAGAGACGAGACAAAGAGAGACAGAGAGACCAGAGAGAGACCAGAGAGACCAGAGAGAAAGGAGAGACCAGAGAGAGAGAGACCAGAGAGAGAGAGAGAGACCACAGAGAGAGACCACAGAGAGAGAAAGGAGAGACCAGAGAGAGACAGAGAAAGAGAAAAACCAGATAGAGAGAGAGAGAGAGAGAGAGAGACCAGTGAGAGAGAGAGACCAGTGAGAGAGAGAGACCAGAGAGAGACGAGACAAAGAGAGACCAGAGAGACCAGAGAGAGACCAGAGAGAGAGAGAGACCAGAGAGAGAGAGAGAGACCACAGAGAGAGACCACAGAGAGAGAAAGGAGAGACCAGAGAGAGACAGAGAAAGAGAAAAACCAGATAGAGAGAGAGAGAGAGAGACCAGTGAGAAAGGAGAGACCAGAAGAGAGAGAGAGAGAGACCAGATAGAGACCAGAGAGAGAGAGAGACCAGAGAGAGAGAGAGAGACCACAGAGAGAGACCACAGAGAGAGAAAGGAGAGACCAGAGAGAGACAGAGAAAGAGAAAAACCAGATAGAGAGAGAGAGAGAGAGAGAGAGAGAGACCAGTGAGAGAGAGAGACCAGTGAGAGAGAGAGACCAGTGAGAGAGAGAGAGAGAGAGAGAGAGAGAGAGAGACCAGTGAGAGAGAGAGACCAGTGAGAGAGAGAGACCAGTGAGAGAGAGAGACCAGTGAGAGAGAGAGACCAGTGAGAGAGAGAGACCAGTGAGAGAGAGAGAGAGAGAGAGAGAGAGAGAGAGAGAGAGAGAGACCAGAGAGAGACCAGAGAGAGACCAGAGAGAGACCAGAGAGACCAGAGAGAGACCAGAGAGAGAGAGAGAGAGACCAGAGAGAGAGACCAGAGAGAGACCAGAGAGAGACCAGAGAGAGACCAGAGAGAGAGAGAGACCAGAGAGAGAGAGACCAGAGAGAGACCAGAGAGAGACCAGAGAGAGACCAGAGAGAGAGAGAGAGAGAGAGAGAGAGAGAGAGAGAGACCAGAGAGAGAGACCAGAGAGAGACCAGAGAGAGACCAGAGTGAGACCAGAGAGACCAGAGAGAAAGGAGAGACCAGAGAGATAGGGAGAGAGGGAGAGAGAGAGAGAGACCAGAGAGACCAGAGAGAGACCAGAGAGAGACCAGGGAGAGACCAAAGAGAGACGAGAGAGAGAGAGAGACCAGAGAGAGACCAGAGAGAGAGACCAGAGAGAGACCAGAGAGAGAGAGACCAGAGAGAGAGAGACCAGAGAGAGAGAGACCAGAGAGAGACCAGAGAGAGACCAGAGAGAGAGACCAGAGAGAGGACCAGAGAGAGACCAGAGAGAGACCAGAGAGAGAGACCAGAGAGAGACCAGAGAGAGACCAGAGAGAGAGAGAGAGAGACCAGAGAGAGAGAGAGAGACCAGAGAGAGAGAGACCAGAGAGAGAGAGACCAGAGAGAGACCAGAGAGAGACCAGAGAGAGACCAGAGAGAGAGACCAGAGAGAGAGACCAGTGAGAGAGAGAGACCAGTGAGAGAGAGAGACCAGTGAGAGAGAGAGACCAGTGAGAGAGAGAGAGACCAGAGAGACCAGAGAGAGAGAGAGAGAGAGACCAGAGAGAGACAGAGACCAGAGAGACCAGAGAGACCAGAGAGAGACCAGAAAGAGAGAGAGACAGAGACAGAGACCAGAGAGACCAGAGAGAGACCAGAGAGAGAGAGAGAGAGAGAGAGAGAGAGAGAGAGAGAGAGAGAGAGAGAGAGAGAGAGAGTGAGAGAGAGAGAGAGAGAGAGAGAGAGTGAGAGAGAGAGAGACCAGAGAGAGACCAGAGAGAGACCAGAGAGAAAGGAGAGACCAGAGAGACCAGAGAGAGACCAGAGAGTGAGAGAGAGAGAGAGAGAGAGAGAGAGAGAGAGAGAGACCAGAGAGAGACCAGAGAGAGACCAGAGAGACCAGAGAGAGACCAGAGAGACAGAGAGAGACCAGAGAGAGAGAGAGACCAGAGAGACCAGAGAGACCTTTAACATAACTTTATTTATACATACACTATAAAGACATTCCTCATAAACAAACATATTCTCAGATGAACATTGATAAATATACACATTTACCCACTCAAAAATTCATAAATTTTCATAGACATGACAAAGACTTGAAATAGAAAGGTACAATCCTATAATCCTCATTCAACATTTTTTTTTTTTTTTTTTTTTTGATCGTATTTAAAAAAAAAATAAACCTCATAAATTCAATATCAACTCATTTTCATAATCCACTGAGCACAGAACATCATTCAAAGCCCAAGTTTCAATAAATATGTCCATGTCACAAAATTAATTAACGAGATCTTCTTCCTATCTTATGCAACATAATTGGGCCCAAAAATAAAAAATTCATTATTAAAAACTTCCCCCAAATCTCTAACCCACCCATCTAGCATATGAAACAATCCTCTTAGCCTTAAACAATGTAAAAACAAATGATCTATTCAGTGCCACAAAAAGGACATTCCTTTCCTACAGTGGGGTCAATGTGCGCCACATGCCTGTTTGTAGCTACAGCCCAGTGAACAACCCTCCATTGGAGATCCGCAGTGCGTTTCTCTATAGGAGGTTTGTATAGGGACCTCCAGCACCTTCTAGGGGACGAGTCTGGCCCGAACAAATCTGACCACTTTGTCTCTTTACAGTCTTTGAGCACATTATAATGGGACACTTTTACGCAAATATTGTACAGTGCCTTTTTTGAGACAGTCTCAAAACCTTCCAGCACAGGAGTCCTAAAGTGTAGAAGAGAACCTTCCTCTGGCTCTTCATCCACTGCTGCTGAAACTTCCACTTGGGGAAAAATACTCCCTCTTTTCTGTTCAGGAACATCATTGTCTTCTGACCTTTGTCTGAAACCAGGAGGCAGTGCGGAAACAGTTCCATCCATTATTCTCTTCATTGTCCTTATGGACTTGATGCCTGTCTTGTTACACATCTCCTCTGGACTTTTCCAGTTTTCACCAGTCTTTAGGTCAACAATTCTTGTGCACCCCGCTGTTGCCATTACATGTTGAATGCTTCTGGACTCCAGTGCCATTGCTGGTATCAGCGGATTATTAAAAATTGGTTTTTAACATTCTCTGTCCAGAGTCCAGTTTTTGAGGGAATCCTCTTGACCTTAAAAACTGAGGTCCATGATATCAAAACTGTCTTGAAGAAAGGGGAAACATTCCTCAAGTCCATGTTGGCTAATTTGATCAAAAACAACTGTACATCATACTTAAAAATATTCATTTTTCTCAAGACAGCGCGCGCTGTATCAGCCCAGCATGGCTCCGCATACAACAATCTCTGTGCTGCTTGAAGTCGGAAAGTCTTTATTCTGTTTTTTATGTCTATCAGGCCTTGTCCTCCCTCTTGAATAGGTAGGAAGAGTACAGCAGCTTTTTTCCAATGCTGACCATCCCAGAAAAAATCAACAAGCTTTCTTTGTAGCTCTTCAACCACACTTTCCGGGGGATCCAGAACATTCATTTTGTGCCATAATGCAGATGCAGCCAGATTGTTTGAGACCAATACCCTGCCCCTATACGATAGCTGGGGCAGCACCCACGACCATTGAGACAACCGGTCACACATTTTCTCCACCATACCCTCCCAGTTCTTCTGCCTGTATCGATCTGTTCCTAAGAATACTCCCAACAACTTCAGACCCCCTCTTCCCCATTTATTTTTATCCTTCACTCTTTTCCCAATTTACTTTAGCTGATGAGGCCCTTTCATAAATATTTAAAACATTCATAACATCTGTGTCACTTCTTAAAAAAACAGTGATGTCATCAGCATAGGCAGAAAGAATGATTGGCCTATTTTCACAACCTTTCACTATAAACCCTTGCAATTTCTCCCTAAATTTATATAGTAAAGGTTCAATTGCTAGAGAGTACAGCTGTCCTGACAAAGGACATCCTTGTCTTATACCTCTAAGAACTAAAACTGGACAACTTAGCCCACCTCCAACCTTTAACAATGCAGAAGCTCCAGTATATAAAAGTTTGATCCAAGATATAAAATTCTCCCCAAAACCAAAAGCTTTAAGAGTTTTAAATAAATACAGATGATCAACTTTATCAAAAGCTTTCTCCTGATCAACTGACAAAAACCCCACATCCTCGTTACCAACATTTGCTAAATTCATTATATCACGCACAAGAAAAAGATTGTCCATTATTGATCTTTTTGGCACACAATACGTTTGAAAATCATTAACAACATATCCTAAAAATTTTTTAAATCTATTTGCAAGACATTTTGCTAAAATTTTGTAATCTGAGCACAGTAAAGCCACTGGTCTCCAGTTCTTTAACAGTCCAAGGTCGCCTTTTTTTGGCAATAAAGATAGAATTGCTCTTCTACAACTTGTCGGCAGTTCATTTTTCCTATAAGAAACTCTTAAAACATCAAATATATCATCTTTTAAAAGAGTCCAGAATTGCTTGTAAAATTCAGAAGGAAGTCCATCAATGCCAGGGGACCGGCCATTAGAAAGTTTCTTTACCGCCTCTGATATTTCATCCAATTGAATATCGGCATCAAGCCATTGTCTCTGATCATCCGTAAGTTTTGGCAGACCTCTTAATAGGTCATCCATACAGTGAATATCACATTCTTTTGCTTGGAATAAATCAGTATAAAAGTCCTTTGCATGTTTTCTCATTTCTTTTGGATTAGTTGTTAAAGTCCCATCTGGTAGTTTCAAATGTAACATGAGTTTTCTTTCTCCTTCTTTTCGCTCCAAGTTGAAGAAGTATGAGCTCGGTGCATCTATTTCTCTTATCAAAGCACCTTTTGCTCTTTCATTGAACAGGGACGCCAAAGCAGTCTTTTTTTCTTTCAGTTGATCCCCCTCTTCTGAATTTTCTTCGATAATTCCTTCTTCGATTTTAGTTATTTCTCTTTCAAGTATTTTAATAGTATTCTTTACAAGTCTATTTGAGTGGGCTGTGTAGTTTTGGCAAAAAATTCTTATTTGTGCTTTTCCAACCTCCCACCATTGCACCAAATCTTCATAGTCACTTTTTGTCTCTTGCCACTTAGACCAAAATAACCCAAACTTATCACAAAAAGTAGAGTCGTGTAATAATTTCAAATTAAAATGCCAATAATA
>CM065676.1:6806190-6878690 GCA_033220385.1 Triplophysa yarkandensis | reverse complement strand
TTTACAAATATAATTAAAAGTACGTATTTTGAAATCGTCATGATGTCTCTTGCTGTATTATTACTAAAAGCAGTTTTATTGAACTGTTGGAGATTGTGTAAGCCAATAATGGGTTTATTTGTGAAATATGTTATATAATTAAGCAATAAGATAAAAGAGGCAGTGCTGTATCGTGAATATATCACACTTGAAGGGAATTGTTAGGGACAAAGCCAAGGTTACTACACAATACAAATATTTAAACCAAAAAAATATTTATATATATATATATATTGATCATTTGATATATCAGTGGCATAGTCTAGAAACAATATATGAAATACACCAGTAAGACACAAATAAAATGATATGCCATTGTTGACTTTCACATTCTACCGGATCAGCTGTTTGACATCTCAGGGAAATAATATAAGGACAGAACACATCACTAAAGAAAGGTCATGTTTAATTGATATCTGGAAAATCACAATATTTACATTTAAAAATACTTGATTTGTGTGAATCTATGGCATGTGGAATATACAGAGTCCTACAGCAAAGAAACAAAGATCGAGAAATGGTGAATATGAAGACGGCTTCCTACAGGTCCGGAAAAGGACAGACGTTCCACTGCCAGGTTATGCAGATTCTGTTTGGTTGATTTAGAAACAATAACATTTATTTCTAATAAGATTAAACGAGGAAAGGATGCTCTCACCTGTCCACGACTAAATGAATGTTAAAGATATACATTTATGCAGAAGATGTCTATTGCAAAAGAGAAACAGGCGCAAAAGCTTCTAGTTTACACTCATTTGTCGGTCTTACATAATGAGTGAGACCACTAACAACCCAGATGTATTGTGCGGTGGTTCATCCAGCAGTAGATCGTGAGACTGAGAGAAGATATTGCCTTAAGGAGAATATACTGCCTGAGTCATCCACTACATTTGTTTCAGAATTATAGCATGAAGATTTGTGTTAGTATGAATAGTTGAAACATGTTTAGTACGCAATCTAACAGATACTGGATAACTGGTTCCTACAGGCTTCCGTAGATTCTCTTGATGATGTCACCTTCATCTTTCTCCAGGATGCCTTTATCAATGTAAGCGTCCACCTGCTGGTCCATAAAGTCCCTCAGCTTGGAGAGGTCGTAATCTTAAAGACACAAGGACAAGATGTCAGCTCTTCTCTACAAGGTACATGAAGGGGACTTCTCAGAAATAGACTTACCTGTGTTTACTAATATTACATGTCAATAACACACATTATGATTGGCTCTGCATGTGTTTTGATGCTTTGTGTGGGTTCTAAATGTTGGTTGGCATCAGATGTGCATGTTTGTGTAAGAGGGCAGATTCATGTCCTGATACACAAGAGGCTTTTTAGATTTACCACACTACCTGTACACAGGTTTGATTTAAGACACACACATGTGTGTTTGTACTAACACTGATCCGAGTATTATAACAATAACTATAAGAACCAATAACAGCAGCACACAGACTCAGTTTCCCATCCGACTCCAGAATCCTGCAGAATAAAGTCTTCTGTTCTCATTTGTGAAATCATCCCACCGTCGCTGTGTGTTTGTGACACCCGATTTTGTCTTCATCTTTAATGTTCACATTTCTATAATGAGCCAGATCCACATATCATTAGAGAACCGAATATCAAAGGCGATTGCTATAATAAAGAGAGTATCTTGTGCCCTGAGCTTGTTGTGGGGGTTTCACACATGTCTTTAGAATAAGAAGAACACAATTAGAAGAGACTTTATGTGAATAGCACACATAGCACCGATCTTTTGTCTATAACACAACAGAGCTGTAAAAGGGCCAAGCTCATTAAAGACATGCATATTCATGAGCCCTCTCTCTCAAACCTTTTCAATTGCAAAATAAAGGAAGAAAAGGGTGTCGGATTTTTCTTCATCGAGTTTGAAAGAAATGATGTAACCTTACTGTAAAGAAAAGGCTTTAAAAGAGGAATAGGACAAGTTGTCCATCCTTCTGATCTTTACACATCACCCATAAAAACAAGAATGTTTTTACCACCAACTCAATCTGAAATCTACTCCAACAGAGCTATATCAATATAAAAACAACATCACCATCATATTCTCTTAAATGAGGAACAGATGGTCAGAAGATATTGTCACCTTCTTTGTTGCCGTCCTTGTTGTGTTTCTTCAGCCATTCGATGTTCTTACGGATTGCCTCCAGATAGCTCTCGGACCTACCAGGTTGACCTGAAGACGAACACACTTTAGAGGACTTAATCTTTATACGTGTAGCATTCAGTGATGAGGACATATCTCCTGTTGCTAATGCAATACTATCTTCACTTAGTGTTCTTAAATAATGACATTTAAATCTACAGTAAACATCAAAAGGTCAAGCCTCCCTCCACATGGGCTGATTCCAGAGATCCCGTCTGGATCTACTGCAGAGACGCTCAAACATTTTCCATTCAGTCTACTATGTCTGAAGACAGACTTGACGCGTTTGAAACGGCAGTCAGTTCATGTTTGAAGGTGTGAGAGGATGCTGCGGTACTCACTTATCTCTGCTGCGGTCTGCTGCACATCCTTGGTCGAGTCTTTCAGCGATTCATACTCTTTCTGCATTTTGGCAGCCTCGGTTTTGGTGTTGTCATCGTCCTCCGCTGCTTTTTCTTGATTAAAAGCCAGAACACAGAAATAAATGACTTGACTTGGGTTGCGGGAATGCTTGATTCTGATTGGCCAGTTGTCAAATTCCCAGGTTTATAATTTTGGGATTACAATCTATTTGAAGCCTATAAGCAGTGAGACGTGGACCTGTGGGCCTGAACCAGACGAGGTTTTACCTGTAGAGGGTGTAACACCGAGAGGAACCAGAGATTTGCCCAACTTGTTCTTGGTCTGCAGGGCGATCATAGCATCCAGGTTTTCTGTGGGAAAAAACAGATCATGTTCAGCTTGGTCTGGTAATTCTAGTAATGCCTGATAATATGTGACCCTGCCTAAAGTCTGAAATCTAAGTCTGGAAAAATGAGCACTAAAGTTTGATTTGATTTTTACTATGATTTTAATATTGATATGTTTAAACTCAGTAAATATTAAATACATCAATATCATATTCTTACAGAATATTCTTTTCTTTATGTAGAATTATTTTATGTATTAAAAAGTTAATACAAAAAAAAGATTTTATCTGGGTATTCACATCAAGGGTCAGTTGTGTTCAAAGTCTAAACAGCGAGGAACATCTGCTTGCACTTAGTGTATGTTTGCCCTTTATGACTTAGAGCTGTTTGCCATTGACAAACACACACACACACACACACACACACGCAAACACACAATCTGAGTATGGTAGATAAGAACACAATGGCAGGAGCCTCATCTCATGTTTAAAGCATGATCAATAACTGGAGGACGGTATCCCGGCAACACAGCCTCACATTTCATTTGATCTTTACAGTGCTGTCATCATGTGCGGCAGGTTGCCGGAGTAACCTTCCCGCTTGATTATGCAATGGAGAAATCCACACTGTTATCTGTGTCTCATCACATCCCAGACACAGTACACACAGATGTCATGAACATATATGGTCACTGAACATCTGGCATCACACGAATCGTGTCTTGTCATTGCTATCCATCACAACATCCAACTTTGATTCACGCTACAGACAAGACATTTGGGCAATTTATTTACATTTTAAATCTACAAATGGAAGATTTTGACTGACTTTTGGGACGATCTCCCATTCAGAAATGATATTAAACCAGGACAAGAGAAATTAAGATATTGCAGTCATTTTCACAAACAAAGAATGATACGTTTTAAGATCAAACTATACAAAAGGGATTTGTCTAAACCCTAATCACAAAACTTCTCCTTTCTGATTCCACCGCTGAAAACATTCAACCATCATTATTTTACACGTGGGATCTGTGAGAGAGGACGAAGCTTTGTGTTGTTTTTCAAGGTTGCAGTTTTGCACACAAAAACACTTTGTCAGATTACACTAATCTCAGAGATCCCTCAGCACACACACACACACACACACACACGCACGTACGCAAGCACACACACACACTGCAGACTGACTGTTATTATTGTGTCCAGCTGTCAAATACAATTCTGCTTCATCTTCTTCATCTGATGTGACATTTGCAAGAACGCAGAAATCTATTTCGACAGACGTGTAAAACACATTTTATCGTTTTAAAAATAGTCAAAGAGCTAGTTTAAGGTGAAAGGCATCTGTCACATGACAACCTGTCAGAGATTGTCTTTTTTTTTCTTTTTTACCAAAATTAGAATGATACCAAATCATTAAACCAAACACAACCAAAACAAAGTGACCCTTAAGCTGTAGAAAACCTCGTTGATGTGGCCAACAATCTGCCCAAATTCAGCCATCCAGGGAAACAGACACAAACACTGCACATTCAGTAAGCTTGAGGAACGATACACTGCATAAACAACTTTTGAATATATGACACACACACTTTTTTTTAATGGAAATGTATAAATTACGTAAATGTATCTTTAAGACAAAGTAATCTGCCATTGGGCTGAGAAAAATCTACTTTTGGAATTATTATTTAAGTTTTTCTCCCCCACTGGAAGATTACTTTGCTTGTTTTAAAGATGAATTTACTTGATTCTAATATTGTGTTTACTGAAACAAGACCATATATCTAAGGTCACTTTCCTTGCCATTTCAGAATTTCAGAATAAAACAAAAATGCGTAATAAGAAGATGTTTTTGCAGTGTAGTCGTATTCTTATTAATGTTACATATCACTGTTTCAAGCTGACTTCTGTCACCGGTCACTGGCAGAATGGAGAGATTTGAGTTATTTCTTGATCTTACCGAGATAAGAAACTCCTTCTTCAGGTGTGATGGTTCCATATTTCACCATCATCTTTACAAAGTCAATCAAAGTCTTCATGATGGTAATGAGGGTCTCTCTTTCCTCTCGATCCTGATCTGCAATCACACAAACTCACCTGTTAGACTCAACACAACTGGGTTATGTGTATTGTGTACCTGTGTCAAGGCTGTTGAGTATTAAGCAGAGTTGCGTTGGAGTGGACCTGTGTTGAGGCTCTTGAGGAGTCTGTAGAAGTTGGGGAAGTACTGAAGGTCCTGCAGTCCGTCTTCAGGGTTCAGTTCATTCCTGTCATTTCCGTCACTCACAGAATCCCAGGATTCATCAGCTCTCGGCGTTTCATCTTTACTGGCCTCCTCGGGCTCTTCTTCATCACCCTTGTTCTCCTCATCATACTGTCGACTTGCTCTGTCTTCTTCATCCTAAACACAAACAAACAGAGAAGCCTTGAGTTAAATGAGAAACTTTCCAGATTCGGAAGGGTTGTAGACATACACTCATACCATATTATTGAGCGGGTCTTTAGCCGCTGTGTTAACAGGGTAGTCCATACTCAGCTCTCCGATCATGTTGTCTTTGGCGTTTTTGGTGATCAGATCTTGCAGAGCTTCAGCAACCTCGTACTCCAGTGTCTCTGCCTGACTGTCTGTGATCTGAAGAATATCACGCACACACGATTCACTCTTTTAATCAGATGATTCTAAAGAGGGATTACCTTGTGATAGACAATGCCCATTTCCTCCAAGTGACACATTACTTATGAGTCTGATGGATACTGTGTGTCAGATTGTTACTGATGTGCTGATGGTGTTTTATCCCTGACACATTCAACTATTAGCCAAAAAAGTACACAGTCATGGATCATGTACAGTAACTGCATTTTGAAGTGAAGTTACGTGCCAGGTATGGTGATCCATACCCAGAATCTGTTCTCCCCATTTAACCCATCCACAGTGCACACACACAGCAATGAACACACACACACGCACGCACGCACACTCTGATTAGTCTGTTAGTAAAATCAGAAGCTGAATCAGAGTTTAACAGTCATTCTTGAGTATAAATGGTGCAAATTGCCCCTCATCAAAATTAAGACATCTTACTAGGCCTAGCTTGAGAAGTTTGGACACGATCCTGTCAAACACGCCTCTATCATCCTCTTCATAGATTTTGTGAGCAATTTTCTGGACGATGTCTTGAGCTGTCAGCGGTGTTCCATCCAGCTGCCGAAAGCTCTCAGGATCATCTGAAACAGACCACATAACCACATCACTCGTCTTTATATTATATGGCTTAAACTGTATATGTGTAGTCGTCCCAAAAGTTAAGTTAGGGAATGAGGAGGAACATTAGAGGGGCAAATTTGAAGGGCAAGAGAGTTCCACATCAAGATGTAAATGTATTACATAAGCTCCAAATAATTTGACATTTCATAAATATAGGTTAAAAGTAAAAATGTAGAGTTAAGTCGTACAATATTATTAGAAACAAGCTGTCCAAAGCTTTAGATTCTGCTGTTCGAATAAAACATGATACGCTAAGAAAGAAATGTGAAGGTTGCCAACAATTCCTGCAACACAGCAGAAGCACACAAACACCTGCCACTGCACAAACATTCCCTCCATCAGCCGTTACCCGGCACTGAGATCCAGTTACAGCTCCAATGTCTTTCTGTGCAGTCAGTATCAGACGGAAACCTGACTCTGATCAAACGTCTGATGCTCACAGAGAGAGAGAGCCTCGATAAATAATTCACAGGATCAAATCTGAAATACATGTCTTTAAATATAAGCTTTTTTAGCTGCCTTCTTAGAAGATCTGAGACATTAAAAACATATAGAGGGAACAAGTCTTCTTCACAATATTAGAATCCTTCTTTTTTTAAGATTTTAAAATACTAAGTCTACTGCAAATGTTGATTTTCGGTGTGACCTGGACTTTATTCCAAAGAAAGTGGAAAAGGTCAAATCACTAAATTACTCAAATAAGGTGTTGCAAGACCTCGCCGTGTCATCAGAACACAAAGAAACATATGTCAGATGGAATCCATGTGTGCATCACATGGCCCGTACGTTGAGGCTTCACCTGAACTCGCATGCATCCTGTGTTCTTCACACATTAAACTAGGATCAGATGAACCGTTTAACAAAGTCTTTTCTGGACCTTGACCGAAACTGTAACCATTTTATTTATTAAGAGGCCTGGAAAGCTCCGGAAGGAACCTTCCCAAGCCAATGTGGAGCTAGATAGAACCTTATCACTTTCTAAACAGCACGTGAAATAATTGGCACATAATCAATGTTATCTCAATGTTATTGTGACATCAAAACACTAAAGACATGATGTGCATATGCTCTGTATCTCTCTATAGATTATACTTTAATACAGTAATACTGCAGGATCAAATATACGGGTTAACTGCTAAAATGGACTTTTTACAAACCGTACACCGGTCTCGCTCTACATTTCTGAATCCTGTTTGTTGTTGATTCTATTATTCCTCATTACATTAGTGCCATCAGAAGTAAGATCAGTGTGTATGGTGTCAGAAGGCTTTCTTGATTTCTCACCTTGGTATTTGTAGTCCATTCCATTCTTGGTTGAGTCATAATCATCAACCAGTCGTCGGTTTTTAGTGGAGTCCGACCCTTCATCCACAGAATCAGACGCAGGAGTCTCATTGTTTGACTCGTTGGACTTCTCAGACAGAGACTTTAGGAAAGTGATGTCATCATTCTCGGAGATGGACTCCGCTGGTGCTGTTGGCTTGGCTTCTGGACGGACGGATGGATGGACATCACACAAACTCATTCAGCAGATATAAATCACAAGAAAGTGTTTTGTCAGCCATGATAACATTATTTCTCACCAGTCTTTCTGATGCTGTCAGCTTCTGCGATCTATTAAAAAACAGCACAAAATCTTGTATACTTTTATTGTTATATATAATGACATTTTCAACGCTTGTTTTGATTTCTTGTCAAGAAATAATTGTCATTGAAAATCTTTAATATTGAGATGAAATGAATCATACAAACCTGCTGTTCTAGAGGTCTCTCTTCAGTCAGCTCTCGGTTATATACACCCTTATCTACACAGAAAAACATCTGATCAGGGATCAGTCAGTGTGGACCTTCATATATGATGAGGAAAAACATGACATCTGATCAGGGATCAGTCAGTGTGGACCTTCATATATGATGAGGAAAAACATGACATCTGATCAGGGATCAGTCAGTGTGGACCTTCATATATGACGAGGAAAAACATGACATCTGATCAGGGATCAGTCAGTGTGGACCTTCATATATGATGAGGAAAAACATGACATCTGATCAGGGATCAGTCAGTGTGGACCTTCATATATGATGAGGAAAAACATGACATCTGATCAGGGATCAGTCAGTGTGGACCTTCATATATGATGAGGAAAAACATGACATCTGATCAGGGATCAGTCAGTGTGGACCTTCATATATGACGAGGAAAAACATGACATCTGATCAGGGATCAGTCAGTGTGGACATTCATATATGATGAGGAAAAACATGACATCTGATCAGGGATCAGTCAGTGTGGACATTCATATATGATGAAGAAAAACCTGACATCTGATCAGGGATCAGTCAGTGTGGACCTTCATATATGATGAGGAAAAACATGACATCTGATCAGGGATCAGTCAGTGTGGACCTTCATATATGATGAGGAAAAACATGACATCTGATCAGGGATCAGTCAGTGTGGAGCTTCATATATGATGAGGAAAAACATGACATCTGATCAGGGATCAGTCAGTGTGGACCTTCATATATGATGAGGAAAAACATGACATCTGATCAGGGATCAGTCAGTGTGGACCTTCATATATGATGAGGAAAAACATGACATCTGATCAGGGATCAGTCAGTGTGGACCTTCATATATGATGAGGAAAAACATGACATCTGATCAGGGATCAGTCAGTGTGGACATTCATATATGATGAGGAAAAACATGACATCTGATCAGGGATCAGTCAGTGTGGACCTTCATATATGATGAGGAAAAACATGACATCTGATCAGGGATCAGTCAGTGTGGACCTTCATATATGATGAGGAAAAACATGACATCTGATCAGGGATCAGTCAGTGTGGACCTTCATATATGATGAGGAAAAACATGACATCTGATCAGGGATCAGTCAGTGTGGACCTTCATATATGATGAGGAAAAACCTGACATCTGATCAGGGATCAGTCAGTGTGGAGCTTCATATATGACGAGGAAAAACATGACATCTGATCAGGGATCAGTCAGTGTGGAGCTTCATATATGACGAGGAAAAACATGACATCTGATCAGGGATCAGTCAGTGTGGACCTTCATATATGATGAGGAAAAACATGACATCTGATCAGGGATCAGTCAGTGTGGAGCTTCATATATGATGAGGAAAAACATGACATCTGATCAGGGATCAGTCAGTGTGGACATTCATATATGATGAGGAAAAACATGACATCTGATCAGGGATCAGTCAGTGTGGACATTCATATATGATGAAGAAAAACCTGACATCTGATCAGGGATCAGTCAGTGTGGACCTTCATATATGATGAGGAAAAACATGACATCTGATCAGGGATCAGTCAGTGTGGACCTTCATATATGACGAGGAAAAACATGACATCTGATCAGGGATCAGTCAGTGTGGACCTTCATATATGATGAGGAAAAACATGACATCTGATCAGGGATCAGTCAGTGTGGACATTCATATATGATGAAGAAAAACATGACATCTGATCAGGGATCAGTCAGTGTGGACCTTCATATATGATGAGGAAAAACATGACATCTGATCAGGGATCAGTCAGTGTGGACCTTCATATATGACGAGGAAAAACATGACATCTGATCAGGGATCAGTCAGTGTGGACCTTCATATATGATGAGGAAAAACATGACATCTGATCAGGGATCAGTCAGTGTGGACCTTCATATATGATGAGGAAAAACATGACATCTGATCAGGGATCAGTCAGTGTGGACCTTCATATATGATGAGGAAAAACATGACATCTGATCAGGGATCAGTCAGTGTGGACCTTCATATATGATGAGGAAAAACATGACATCTGATCAGGGATCAGTCAGTGTGGACCTTCATATATGATGAGGAAAAACATGACATCTGATCAGGGATCAGTCAGTGTGGACCTTCATATATGATGAGGAAAAACATGACATCTGATCAGGGATCAGTCAGTGTGGACCTTCATATATGATGAGGAAAAACATGACATCTGATCAGGGATCAGTCAGTGTGGACCTTCATATATGATGAGGAAAAACATGACATCTGATCAGGGATCAGTCAGTGTGGACCTTCATATATGACGAGGAGCACACAATCTAGAGCAGAATCACAGCTGAAATATTTCTCTATAGTTTGACAATCATGACATTGTTATAAAACATGTTTAAATGTTATTTCTATGGTCTCATATGGCCATACATTAGATGCTTCCTATAATAAAATACAGCTTTCTTTCTTTCGGTTGGTGCTGTTAGTTACCATTGGATCAGTGAAGCTGAATAATCGGATTACAGGACACAAGATTAAACACACAGACATGTTCCTGTGAAAGACATATACATATATATATACATGTATATGATGTTAAATATAAAGCATTCAATCTAATCCTGAAGAGCTCTTTCCATAACAACACAGATACATATTATATGTTTCCTATAGATGTTTAATGTCCTGTGTGTATATCAGAGATTAAAGATTGTGTGTCACACACACACAAACACACACGCACGCACGCACGCACACACACACACACACACACACACACACACACACACACACACACACACACATAAGATGATATATAAGAAGATATATAAGAATATATATAAAAGAAGATATATAAGAAGATGTATAAGAATATATATAAGAATATATATAAGAAGATATATAAGAAGATATATAAGAATATATATAAGAAGATATATAAGAAGATATATAAGAATATATATATATAAGATGATATATAAGAAGATATATAAGAATATATATATAAGAAGATATATAAAAAGATATATAAGAATATATATAAGAATATATATATAAGATGATATATAAGAATATATATAAGAATATATATATAAGATGATATATAAGAAGATATATAAGAATATATATATAAGATGATATATAAGAATATATATATAAGATGATATATAAGAAGATATATAAGAATATATATATAAGATGATATATAAGAAGATATATAAGAATATATATATAAGAAGATATATAAGAAGATATATAAAAAGATATATAAGAATATATATAAGAAGATATATAAGAATATATATATAAGATGATATATAAGAAGATATATAAGAATATATATATAAGATGATATATAAGAAGATATATAAGAATATATATATAAGATGATATATAAGATATATAAGAATATATATATAAGATGATATATAAGAATATATATATAAGATGATATATAAGAAGATATACAATAAGATGATATATAAGATGATATATAAGAAGATATATAAGCTATAATTTACCGTGTGCAGGTGTGGGAAACGCAGAGATATCCACTAATAATAAGATGACGATCATCAGTAGTCCTGTGGGTTTGAAAGCCATGATTTCTCTTCAGCTTCTGCAGGACAGATGATGTTCTCCAGGGTTCTGCAGGGTTCTCCTGAGTGCTTCACATGAAATCAGGTCGCTCACTTTCATTAAATCCAGATAAGCTGATGTGAGCTCCACAAGCTCATGGATGCAGAATCAGGAGGAGGATTACACCCGCCCACATACATACGTCACTCACTTACGTCACTCTGCATCATATACATCACATACATCACATACGTCACTCACTTACGTCACTCTGCATCACATACATCACATACATCACACACATCACATACATCACACACATCACACACATCATATACATCATATACATCACATACATCACACACATCACATACATCTATACATCACACACATCACATACATCACACACATCACACACATCATATACATCATATACATCATATACATCACACACATCACACACATCATATACATCAAATACATCACATACATCACATACATCACATACATCACATACATCACATACATCACACACATCACATACATCACACACATCACACACATCACATACATCATATACATCTATACATCATATACATCACATACATCACATACATCATATACATCACATACATCATATACATCTATACATCACATACATCACATACATCTATACATCACATACATCACATACATCACACACATCATATACATCATATACATCACATACATCATATACATCTATACATCACATACATCACATACATCTATACATCGAATACATCACATACATCACACACATCACATACATCACACACATCACATACATCTATACATCACACACATCATATACATCAAATACATCACATACATCACATACATCACATACATCACATACATCACATACATCACATACATCACACACATCATATACATCTATACATCACATACATCACATACATCACATACATCACACACATCACACACATCACACACATCATATACATCACATACATCACATACATCACATACATGACATACATCTATACATCACATACATCACATACATCACACACATCACATACATCACATACATCATATACATCACATACATCACATACATCACATACATCACATACATCACATACATCACATACATCACATACATCACATACATCACACACATCACACACATCACATACATCTATACATCACATACATCACATACATCACATACATCACACACATCACTAACATCACACACATCTATACATCACATACATCACATATATCACATATATCACATACATCACATACATCACATACATCACATACATCACACACATCATATACATCACATACATCACATACATCACATACATCACATACATCACACACATCACACACATCACATACATCACATACATCTATACATCACATACATCACATACATCACATACATCACATACATCATATACATCACACACATCACATACATCCCATACATCTATACATCACATACATCACATACATCACATACATCACATACATCTATACATCATATACATCACACACATCACACACATCATATACATCTATACATCACATACATCACATACATCACATACATCACATACATCACACACATCACACACATCACATACATCTATACATCACATACATCACATACATCACATACATCAGACACATCACATACATCACATACATCATATACATCACATACATCACATACATCACATACATCACATACATCACACACATCACACACATCACATACATCTATACATCACATACATCACATACATCACATACATCACATACATCACATACATCACACACATCACTAACATCACACACATCTATACATCACATACATCTATACATCACATACATCACATACATCACATACATCACATACATCACATACATCACATATATCACATACATCACATACATCACATACATCACATACATCACATACATCACATACATCACATACATCACACACATCATATACATCACATACATCACATACATCACATACATCACACACATCACACACATCACACACATCACATACATCTATACATCACATACATCACATACATCACATACATCACATACATCATATACATCACACACATCACATACATCACATACATCTATACATCATATACATCACATACATCACATACATCATATACATCACATACATCACATACATCACATACATCACATACATCACATACATCACACACATCACATACATCACATACATCTATACATCATATACATCACATACATCACATACATCACATACATCACATACATCACATACATCACATACATCTATACATCACATACATCACATACATCTATACATCACATACATCACATACATCACACACATCACACACATCACACACATCACACACATCACATACATCACATACATCTATACATCACATACATCACACACATCACACACATCACACACATCACACACATCACACACATCTATACATCACATACATCACACACATCACACACATCACACACATCACATACATCTATACATCACATACATCACATACATCACATACATCACACACATCATATACATCTATACATCACATACATCACATACATCACATACATCTATACATCACATACATCACATAAATCACATACATCTATACATCACACACATCACATACATCACATACATCACACACATCACATACATCACATACATCACATACATCACATACATGACATACATCTATACATCACATACATCACACACATCACACACATCACATACATCATATACATCTATACATCACATACATCACATACATCACATACATCTATACATCACATACATCACATACATCACATACATCACATACATCTATACATCACATACATCACATACATCACACACATCACATACATCACATACATCACATACATCATATACATCACATACATCACATACATCACATACATCATATACATCACATACATCACATACATCACATACATCACATACATCACACACATCACACACATCACACACATCATATACATCACATACATCACATACATCACATACATGACATACATCTATACATCACATACATCACATACATCACACACATCACATACATCACATACATCATATACATCACATACATCACATACATCACATACATCACACACATCACATACATCACATACATCATATACATCTATACATCACATACATCATATACATCTATACATCACATACATCACATACATCACATACATCACATACATCTATACATCACATACATCACATACATCACATACATCTATACATCACATACATCACATACATCACATACATCACATACATCTATACATCACATACATCACATACATCACATACATCACATACATCACATACATCACATACATCACACACATCACACACATCACATACATCATATACATCTATACATCACATACATCACATACATCACATACATCACATACATCTATACATCACATACATCACATACATCACATACATCACATACATCACATACATCTATACATCACATACATCACATACATCACACACATCACATACATCACATACATCACATACATCATATACATCACATACATCACATACATCACATACATCATATACATCACATACATCACATACATCACATACATCACATACATCTATACATCACATACATCACATACATCACATACATCACATACATCTATACATCACATACATCACACACATCACACACATCACATACATCACATACATCACACACATCACATACATCACATACATCACATACATCACATACATCACATACATCACATACATCATATACATCACATACATCACATACATCACATACATCATATACATCACATACATCACACACATCACATACATCACACACATCATATACATGACATACATCTATACATCACATACATCACATACATCACACACATCACACACATCACACACATCATATACATCACATACATCACATACATCACATACATGACATACATCTATACATCACATACATCACATACATCACACACATCATATACATCACATACATCACATACATCACATACATCACACACATCACATACATGACATACATCTATACATCACATACATCACATACATCACACACATCACACACATCACACACATCACATACATCACATACATCACATACATCACATACATCACATACATCTATACATCACATACATCACACACATCACACACATCACACACATCACATACATCACATACATCACACACATCACATACATCACATACATCACATACATCACATACATCACATACATCACATACATCACATACATCACACACATCACACACATCACATACATCACATACATCACATACATCACATACATCACATACATCATATACATCACATACATCACTCTGCATCACATACATCACATACATCACATACATCATATACATCACATACATCACATACATCACATACATGACATACATCTATACATCACATACATCACATACATCACACACATCACATACATCATATACATCACATACATCACATACATCACATACATCACATACATCACATACATCACATACATCACATACATCACATACATCATATACATCACATACATCACACACATCACATACATCACACACATCATATACATGACATACATCACATACATCACATACATCACATACATCACACACATCACATACATCACATACATCACATACATCACATACATCACATACATCTATACATCACATACATCACATACATCACATACATCACATACATCACATACATCACACACATCACATACATCACATACATCACATACATCACACACATCACATACATCATATACATCACATACATCACATACATCACATACATCACATACATCACATACATCACATACATCACATACATCACATACATCATATACATCACATACATCACACACATCACATACATGACATACATCTATACATCACATACATCACATACATCACACACATCACACACATCACACACATCATATACATCACATACATCACATACATCACATACATGACATACATCTATACATCACATACATCACATACATCACACACATCACATACATCACATACATCATATACATCACATACATCACATACATCACATACATCACATACATCACATACATCACATACATCACATACATCACACACATCACACACATCACACACATCACACACATCACATACATCACATACATCACACACATCACATACATCACATACATCATATACATCACATACATCACATACATCACATACATCACATACATCACATACATCACATACATCACATACATCTATACATCACATACATCACATACATCATATACATCACATACATCACATACATCACATACATCACATACATCACATACATCACATACATCACATACATCACACACATCACATACATCACATACATCACATACATCACATACATCACATACATCACATACATGACATACATCTATACATCACATACATCACATACATCACACACATCACACACATCACATACATCATATACATCACATACATCACATACATCACATACATCACATACATCACATACATCACACACATCATATACATCACACACATCACATACATCATATACATCTATACATCACATACATCACACACATCACATACATCACATACATCACATACATCACATACATCACATACATCACATACATCTATACATCACATACATCACATACATCACATACATCACATACATCACATACATCATATACATCACATACATCACATACATCACATACATCACATACATCACATACATCACATACATGACATACATCTATACATCACATACATCACATACATCACACACATCACACACATCACACACATCACATACATCACATACATCACATACATCACATACATGACATACATCTATACATCACATACATCACATACATCACACACATCACACACATCACATACATCATATACATCACATACATCACATACATCACATACATCACATACATCACACACATCACACACATCACATACATCACATACATCACATACATCATATACATCACATACATCACTCTGCATCACATACATCACATACATCACATACATCATATACATCACATACATCACATACATCACATACATGACATACATCTATACATCACATACATCACATACATCACACACATCACATACATCATATACATCACATACATCACATACATCACATACATCACATACATCACATACATCACATACATCACATACATCACATACATCATATACATCACATACATCACACACATCACATACATCACACACATCATATACATGACATACATCACATACATCACATACATCACATACATCACACACATCACATACATCACATACATCACATACATCACATACATCACATACATCACATACATCACATACATCACATACATCTATACATCACATACATCACATACATCACATACATCACATACATCACACACATCACATACATCACATACATCACATACATCACACACATCACATACATCATATACATCACATACATCACATACATCACATACATCACATACATCACATACATCACATACATCACATACATCATATACATCACATACATCACACACATCACATACATGACATACATCTATACATCACATACATCACATACATCACACACATCACATACATCACATACATCACATACATCACATACATCACATACATCACATACATCACACACATCACACACATCACATACATCACATACATCACATACATCACACACATCACATACATCACATACATCACATACATCACATACATCACATACATCACATACATCACATACATCACATACATCACACACATCACATACATCACATACATCACATACATCACATACATCACATACATCACACACATCACATACATCACATACATCACATACATCATATACATCACATACATCACACACATCACATACATCACATACATCACATACATCACATACATCACATACATCTATACATCACATACATCACATACATCACACACATCATATACATCACATACATCATATACATCATATACATCACATACATCACACACATCACATACATCACATACATCACATACATCACATACATCACATACATCACATACATCACACACATCACACACATCACATACATCACATACATCACATACATCACACACATCACATACATCACACACATCACACACATCACATACATCACACACATCACATACATCACATACATCACACACATCACATACATCACACACATCACATACATCACATACATCACATACATCACATACATCACATACATCACACACATCACACACATCATATACATCACATACATCATATACATCACATACATCATATACATCTATACATCACATACATCACATACATCGCATACATCACATACATCACATACATCACATACATCACATACATCACATACATCACATACATCACATACATCATATACATCACATACATCACATACATCATATACATCACATACATCACATACATCACACACATCACACACATCATATACATCACATACATCACTCTACATTTATAGGATATAATATAAATATAATATATGATGTCATATTTTTGGGTATTTCTTTAATAATGTCAATGTCGCCTTTATTTCTATAGCGCTTTAGACAAAATACATTGCATCAAAGCAGCTTAACAACAATAATTAGTAACAGTGTGTCATAATGCTTAATGTTAAAAGTTAATACATTATTGAATTCTGGGATGTATATAAATAAATATTGTCTTGTGAACATTAAACATGTTTTGAGTGTTTGTCTTTATTTATACAGATGTAATTTTATTATTAAAGTAAATGAGAGAGAAACTGTGCTGCCCTCTACAGGACGCACGCGCACACGCAGCTCTGATGACGTCATCAACTCTACATTAAGTTCAAGTCTGCTTTATTGTCAATTCTTCCACATGTACAGTACATACATACAGAGAATCCACATTGCGATGCTCTCAGTCCCCCGGTGCGTACACATAACACTAAGTAAATAGATAAAAAGATAAAAAACTGATTTAAAAAAATTATTACTGTGCTGAGAATCAATCTTTTTTATTTGTCACAGACACTGTTACATGCCGTGAAATGGCACCCCTCGGACCATAAACATATAACACATTCAAGGGAAGACAGATCCGAGAGGTAGTAAAGAGAAAAAGGAACAACATGATACACAAGGAAAGTTAGCTCAAAAAAAGAACCCCTCTCAGACTGTCCTACAGTAGGACAGTGTGAGACCCGGGAGACAAAAAAGCCCTTGCATCAAGCACATAAACTGGACATGACATTGCAATGGGGAGGGGACAGGGAATTGAGGTGTCCAATGTGGGCAACAGCCATCTGCCCCTGCAGCTATGGAGTACAGCGCTGGATCCAGACCCGCCTGCCCACACCAGAGGAGATAAGCATGCGAAGGCGTGGGATGGGGGTAGAGGTAAAGTCCTTGGAATGGGTACAGGAAAGTCAGAGAGTCTCATTATCTTGTTCTCGTGGGGGTTGCTTATCTTCAGCACAGGCCTTGGCCAAGGCTGTCTGAAAGGGTTGTCGCCGAAAACAAATTATTTCTTCTTAAAACTTGGGACGATATCTGCTAGTTTCCGCAGTTATCTAATGTCCATCACTGGTCGCCATTTCAGCCAAATTCCAATGTCGCCAGGCACATGATGCCCCACTTCTCCCACCCGTCCATCATGTATCCGGCTGCTAATGTTCCTTCAGGACAACTGGGTTCCCCCGAACCCCGGCTTCTCGTCGAGAAGAGTGTGTCAACTGCACTCAGAGACCAGCTAATCAAATCCATTATTCCTTTTCTGTTTCGAGAGCAGGGCAAAGAGAGTCTCAGGACAGAGAGACAAAGCAAGCAGTTAGGAGAGATAAGGGAGAGGAGAGGGAAAAGATGCGACCGCCTTCGCCAAGAGCCAAACGAGAGGATATATCCTGTCGAATAACTCATCACCTTCTGCCTGTGTTGTGACAAGTGTGGAGATATTAAACTTGAATATGTTTGCATTACAAGAAGAATCTAAATGAATTCTATATGAACAATATTAACATTTGTCAATTATAAATGTATACAAAGCCTTGAGATCCTGAATGAAAACACTTTCTGTTTAGGATTATAGAGTTCTGTACAGATTCAAATCACACAAACAAAATAACTCATTAGTCTAAACGTGTAATAAGTGTTGTAATAACATATAGTGAAGGTCATAACATATAGTGAAGGCACACACTGTAGTGAAGTGAAGTGACTGGTGTTCCATACTTGGAATTTGTGCTCTGCATTTAACCCATCCAGTAAGTGAACACACACACACTGTGAACACACACAAACACACACTGTGAACAAACACACACTGTGAACACACACACACACACACACACTGTGAACACACACCCGGAGCAGTGGGCAGCCATGCCGCGGCGCCCGGGGAGCAGTGAGAGGGACATTGCCTTGCTCAAGGGTCTCACCTCAGTCGTGGTATTCCCGCTGGTACCGAGTCTCGACCCAGCAACCTTCAGATCACAAGTCCAAGACTCAAACCACCAGGCCACGACTGCCCTGCCCTGAACATTAATGTGATTGTTTTATGACATAATTCCTATAGCTCAGTGGGTCATGGCATCACTGATGGGTTTAATCCCAGGGATTACACTTTCTCAGACTGTTGCTGTTTCTAAATGTTTATCCAGAATGTGAGAAAACTCCTTTCTTAAGATAAACATGGCTACAGGAACACATTTTTATGTAGCATCAATGAGAAGAGAGGAAAAGAAGAGAGGATGAGAGGAAGAGAAGAACAGAAGAAGAGAGGATGAGAGGAAGAGAAGAGAGGAAGAGACGAGAGGAAGAGAGGAAGAGAAGAGAGGAAGAGAAGAAGAGAGGATGAGAGGAAGAGAAGAAGAGAGGATGAGAGGAAGAGAAGAAAAGAGGATGAGAGGAAGAGAGGAAGAGAAGAAGAGAAGAAGAGAGGAAGAGAGGATGAGAGGAAGAGAGGAAGAGAAGAAGAGAGGATGAGAGGAAGAGAAGAAGAGAGGATGAGAGGAAGAGAAGAAAAGAGGATGAGAGGAAGAGAGGAAGAGAGGAAGAGAGGAAGAGAAGAACAGAAGAAGAGAGGAAGAGAGGATGAGAGGAAGAGAGGAAGAGAAGAGAGGAAGAGAGGAAGAGAGGATGAGAGGAAGAGAGGAAGAGAGGAAGAGAAGAAGAGAGGAAGAGAAGAGAGGATGAGAGGAAGAGAAGAAGAGAGGAAGAGAGGATGAGAGGAAGAGAGGAAGAGAGGAAGAGAAGAGAGGAAGAGAGGAAGAGAGGATGAGAGGAAGAGAGGAAGAGAGGAAGAGAGGAAGAGAGGAAGAGAGGAAGAGAAGAAGAGAGGAAGAGACGATGAGAGGAAGAGAGGAAGAGAAGAGAAGAAGAGAGGAAGAGAAGAGAGGAAGAGAGGAAGAGAGGAAGAGAGGAATAGAGGAAGAGAGGATGAGAGGAAGCGAAGAAGAGAGGATGAGAGGAAGAGAAGAAAAGAGGATGAGAGGAAGAGATGAGAGGAAGAGAGGAAGAGAGGAAGAGAGGAATAGAAGAAGAGAGGAAGAGAGGAAGAGAAGAGAGGAAGAGACGAGAGGAAGAGAAGAGAGGAAGAGAAGAAGAGAGGATGAGAGGAAGAGAAGAAGAGAGGATGAGAGGAAGAGAAGAAAAGAGGATGAGAGGAAGAGAGGAAGAGAGGAAGAGAAGAAGAGAGGAAGAGAGGATGAGAGGAAGAGAGGAAGAGAAGAAGAGAGGATGAGAGGAAGAGAAGAAGAGAGGATGAGAGGAAGAGAAGAAAAGAGGATGAGAGGAAGAGAGGATGAGAGGAAGAGAAGAACAGAAGAAGAGAGGATGAGAGGAAGAGAAGAAAAGAGGATGAGAGGATGAGAGGAAGAGAGGAAGAGAAGAAGAGAGGATGAGAGGAAGAGAGGAAGAGAGGAAGAGAAGAAGAGAGGAAGAGAGGATGAGAGGAAGAGAGGAAGAGAAGAAGAGAGGATGAGAGGAAGAGAAGAAGAGAGGATGAGAGGAAGAGAAGAAAAGAGGATGAGAGGAAGAGAGGATGAGAGGAAGAGAAGAAGAGAGGAAGAGAGGAAGAGAGGAAGAGAAGAAGAGAGGATGAGAGGAAGCGAAGAAGAGAGGATGAGAGGAAGAGAAGAAAAGAGGATGAGAGGAAGAGATGAGAGGAAGAGAGGAAGAGAGGAAGAGAGGAAGAGAGGAATAGAAGAAGAGAGGAAGAGAGGAAGAGAAGAGAGGAAGAGACGACAGGAAGAGAAGAGAGGAAGAGAAGAAGAGAGGATGAGAGGAAGAGAAGAAGAGAGGATGAGAGGAAGAGAAGAAAAGAGGATGAGAGGAAGAGAGGAAGAGAGGAAGAGAAGAAGAGAGGAAGAGAGGATGAGAGGAAGAGAGGAAGAGAAGAAGAGAGGATGAGAGGAAGAGAAGAAGAGAGGATGAGAGGAAGAGAAGAAAAGAGGATGAGAGGAAGAGAGGATGAGAGGAAGAGAAGAACAGAAGAAGAGAGGATGAGAGGAAGAGAGGAAGAGAAGAACAGAAGAAGAGAGGATGAGAGGAAGAGAAGAGAGGAAGAGACGAGAGGAAGAGAGGAAGAGACGAGAGGAAGAGAGGAAGAGAGGAAGAGAAGATGAGAGGAAGAGAAGAAGAGAGGATGAGAGGAAGAGAAGAAAAGAGGATGAGAGGAAGAGAGGAAGAGAAGAAGAGAAGAAGAGAGGATGAGAGGAAGAGAGGAAGAGAAGAAGAGAGGATGAGAGGAAGAGAGGATGAGAGGAAGAGAAGAAAAGAGGATGAGAGGAAGAGAAGAAAAGAGGATGAGAGGAAGAGAGGAAGAGAAGAAGAGAAGAAGAGAGGATGAGAGGAAGAGAGGAAGAGAAGAAGAGAGGATGAGAGGAAGAGAGGATGAGAGGATGAGAAGAAAAGAGGATGAGAGGAAGAGAGGAAGAGAAGAACAGAAGAAGAGAGGAAGAGAGGATGAGAGGAAGAGAGGAAGAGAAGAACAGAAGAAGAGAGGAAGAGAGGAAGAGAGGAAGAGAGGAAGAGAAGAGAGGAAGAGAGGAAGAGAGGAAGAGAGGAAGAGAGGAAGAGAAGAAGAGAGGATGAGAGGATGAGAGGAAGAGAAGAAGAGAGGATGAGAGGAAGAGAAGAAAAGAGGATGAGAGGAAGAGATGAGAGGAAGAGAGGAAGAGAGGAAGAGAGGAAGAGAAGAATAGAAGAAGAGAGGAAGAGAAGAGAGGAAGAGACGAGAGGAAGAGAAGAGAGGAAGAGAAGAAGAGAGGAAGAGAGGAAGAGAAGAATAGAAGAAGAGAGGAAGAGAAGAGAGGAAGAGACGAGAGGAAGAGAAGAGAGGAAGAGAAGAAGAGAGGATGAGAGGAAGAGAAGAAGAGAGGATGAGAGGAAGAGAAGAAAAGAGGATGAGAGGAAGAGAGGAAGAGAGGAAGAGAGGAAGAGAAGAAGAGAGGATGAGAGGAAGAGAAGAAGAGAGGATGAGAGGAAGAGAAGAAAAGAGGATGAGAGGAAGAGAGGATGAGAGGAAGAGAGGAAGAGAGGAAGAGAAGAACAGAAGAAGAGAGGATGAGAGGAAGAGAAGAGAGGAGGAGACGAGAGGAAGAGAAGAAGAGAGGATGAGAGGAAGAGAAGAAGAGAGGATGAGAGGAAGAGAAGAAAAGAGGATGAGAGGAAGAGAGGAAGAGAAGAAGAGAAGAAGAGAGGAAGAGAGGAAGAGAAGAAGAGAGGATGAGAGGAAGAGAAGAAGAGAGGATGAGAGGATGAGAGGAAGAGAAGAAAAGAGGATGAGAGGAAGAGAGGATGAGAGGAAGAGAGGAAGAGAGGAAGAGAAGAACAGAAGAAGAGAGGATGAGAGGAAGAGAAGAGAGGAGGAGACGAGAGGAAGAGAAGAGAGGAAGAGAGGAAGAGAAGATGAGAGGAAGAGAAGATCCTCTCTCAGGATCGGCACTGGTACTGTCAACCTTGCCACACTTGTCCTGTTGCTGGAAAATCTAATCAGGTCATTCTGGAGCTCCTCTTAAACCTATACATGTAATGAATTAATCTTTCACGAAACTTATCATTGATTGTGTGGGCCCTCTTCCTTAAACAGAATCTGGTAATACATATCTATTGAATTTCCACTATCTTCCAATAGGTGTCCTGATGCCATTTCACTGTATTCTTTGAAATGTTACAAAATCCGTTGTAAATTGCTTACCACCGTCAATCACAGGGTGCTCTGGAACAGTTTTATCAAACTCTCAAGTCGATGCTTCTGGCTTATTGTCTAGAGCATGAGGAAGATTGGGATGAACAAATTGCCTTATTATTATATGCTGTGAAAAATTTAGGATTTAGCCCTTCCTAGTTGGTCTTTGGCCATGTTGTTTGTGGGCCATTAAAAAATTTGAAGGAACATTACTAAAGGCAGTCGCCATCTCCTTTTATTTTCTTATTAGTCCAATTATTTGCCTGAGGTCGATGGGTTTGTCGACTAACTTTCTCAAATTCTGAATCTCTTTTCTGCTTGCCTTTGGAGCTGTCTCACTTGTCTAGCTCAACTAAAGATTATCTTGTAAGCTTAATAAAAAGGTATTTTTAATACCTGTCATGTCCCAGTTAAACAGAATAAGTTAATCCATTGAGACATGCTTTGATTAGGCCGGAGACCCAGAATCCAATATAAAATTGGTTCGCTGTCCTAAGTACTAGTCCATGATTATCTCCCTTTAGTTTCTAAGCCTGATGGTACAGTTCGTTTTTGTACAGAAAGGACAATGCTACCACTAATTTTGATTTATGTCCTCTTTCAAGGTAGTGTTGAGGTTACAGTTCAAGCCATACATGATTGTCCAGTTCCTAAAACCAAAGGAGAACTTAGAAGATATCTGGGGATGTCTGTGTATTATGTGAGTTTTTGTAAAAACTTTTAAGATGTTGTAAGACAATTAACGAAATCTCCTGCAGGGTGCACTATCTTTTAAGTGAGATTCAGAGTGTCAGTTTGCCTTTGTTGCTCTCAAATATCTGTTGTGTACTTATCCTGTGTAAGCAGCCCTGGACTCAAAGTCATTCAAGCTGGAGGTGGAAGCAAGTAGAACCAATGCTGGGACAGTTTTCTTGCAAGACAATTACCATGGAATCGTTCAGCCTGTTTGTTTCTACTCAAAGAAGTTCAATCAGTACCAGGTTAACTATAGCACCATTGAAAAGGAAGGTCTGGCTCTTCTCGTAGCCTTACAGCATTTTGAGGTTTATTTGGGTTCTAGTACTTTTCCTATTGTTGTTTATACTGACCATAACCCACTTGTTTTTGTTCTCCGCATGTGTAACACAAATCATGTCTATTGTCAGGGTTTTGATTTTAAGATCAAACTCAAAAAAGGTTCCGATAATGTAATTGCTGATACCTTGTTAAGAATCTTATGGTAGGGGGTCTTACAAACCCCAGTTGTATGTTTTTTCTTTTCTTTCTTTCTTTGCTTGACGGACATTTCAACCGCATTAGTGTGTGTTTTCACCTATTGTTCATATTGTAAAATAAATCCACCCTCCAGGGCTCGTCACCTTGATTCCTCCATGCAGTGTGCTTCTTCACCCATTATTATAATCAAGAGATTGTACATGAATAAAACAACATTTAAATTATAAACATAATCTGTTGACCCGGTAGCAGACCAAAATATAAAATTTTTTCAAGAAAGGTATTGTTGTTATTTATTTCTTGGAGAAGCATTTTAGCATCAGGAGTGAACAGAACTAAGTAACTGTATTTTGATTCTTGCTTTATTAAGTTTAACTCAGCGTCGTGCTTTCTTTGTTTACTACCGGCGTGTCACGTGGTATAGGCGCGTTGTTTACGTTAGTTTCGTCTGGCTTGTGTGTGGCGGCATCTTGAGGGCGTGTCCTGCTGAATTAAGACATGTGAATCCAACTGTATCAAGACAGTTTTTGAGTTGATTAACACAACCGTGGCGGTCACGGCAGCCTTCATTGAGTACATCATGTGAAGACCAATGAGAGAAAAGACCAGCCATTCTACCTGCGCAAGTTAGACTGAAGAGACTAAAGACCACCGAGTCTACCTGCGTGACCAAGATAGAAAAGAATAAAGATCAATGACTCTCCCTTCACGACTCCACCGAGAAGGGACAACGTCCCAACCTCTACTCTATGATTAGATTAGATTAGATTCAACTTTATTGCCATTGCACATGTAGGATACAAGGCAACGAAATGCAGTTAGCATAATAATAAGCAGTAAATACAGGATATATGTAATATATACAATAATTATACAGAATATATGAATATAGATAAGTATTATGGACAGATTTACAGGTTAATATACAAGCAGATATACAGGCAGGTGTGCTATGAACATCCTATACATTATGTATAGGTGTATGTACACTTAAGACAGAACTATAAACATAATTTACAGTATTGTAGTGGATGGTAAAGTGTATTTGGAATTTTGTTTTCCGTGTGCAAATGGATTGTCCAGTGTTACTGAGTGAACAGTAGTGCATGTAACAACTGGTTATTGTGAAGAGTATTTTAAATAAGTAATAAGCAGGTGTAGTGTTATAGAGGGGGGAGGAGTCTGTGTGTAAGGTGGGGGGGTGGTTGAGGGGTGTCAGAGGGAAGAGTTCAGTAAGGAGACAGCTTTAGGGAAACAGCTGTCCCTTAATCTTGTTGTCCTTGTCCGGAGGCTCCAAAAGCACCTCCCGGGGGGCAAGATGTTGAACAGTCTTTGGTCAGGGTGAGACGAGGCCTTGAGGATGCTGCGAGCTCGACGAAGACAGCGTTTCCTCTGGATGTCCGCAATAGCAGGAAGTGTTGTTCCTGAGATTCGTTGGGCAGTTTTCACCACCCTCTGCAGCGCTTTGCGGTCAGCCACTGAGCAGTTCCCATACCATACTATGCTCCCTCCCCCTGACCAGTTCCCTTCTTTAAACACAAACAGATCGACAGTATCTCGTTGCTCCTCACTGACATCCTGTTTAGATGATTTGTGCCCACTCGCATCTCAACTGGCCCGTGTTTCTCTGCTCCGTGGCTATATGATGTGCATGCTCCAACTCCTTTTCTGTAGTTATTTGATTTCATCGGTCCTGACTTGATTGTTTCCCCCAGGTGTGTCTTGTTACCTTGTTAATCACAGTCTATTTTAACCTTTTCAGCATTTTCCATTACATTTAGTCATTTAGCTGATGCTTTTATCCAAAGCGACATATAAATGAGGTTTACAAAAGAAGCATGTACAACAGGCAATAACAACGCAATCGTAAAGTTAAATTGATGCCAGTCCTAGCAGGAGTAACAAAACCCACGTACCATGTTCTAAAAGTGTTTTTTTTTTTGTAAAGTGAGGATCTTAAAGGAGGTTTATTAGTAGTAGTATGAAAATATGGGTTTTGAGGTGGTTTTTGAAGATGGAGACAGAGTCTGCCAGACACGTTGTGGAAATGACCCAGAGAAGGTGCATCAGAGCGATTTCTTACCTTTTTGGGTTGGCACCACCAGATGTCGATCATTCTTTGAGCAAAGGGATCTGGTGGGAACATACGTCTGTATCAGCGAATGAAGGTATGGGGGTGCTATACCTGTGGTGGTTTTGTAGGCCATGAGAAGAGCTTTGAACTCTATGCTCTTTTAGGTTCCTTGAAGACCAATCTTGCCACCGCATTCTGAATCATCTGCAGAGGTTTGGTGGTGGAAATCCGCAGGAAGGGCCTGCATTAGGATTTGTGCAGCATGCTCAGAGAGGAAAGGCCTTATCTTCCTGATGTTGTAGAGAAGGTTACAGCTGGACCGGACAGTGCTTGCAACATGATCCTTGAAAGTAAGTTGATCATCTATGACTACTCCCAAATTTCTGGCTGTCCTGGAGGGTTCTATGATGAACAGTCTTAGTCGGAAAGAGAGGTTGTGCAGAGATGACTTGAAGTTACGTTTTTGCAAGATTCAGTTGAAGATGGTGGTCCTTCATCCAAAGAGCAATGTCACTCAGGCATGCTGAGACATGTGCCAATACCATCTGGTCTTCAGGGTGGAATGCTAAGTGCATGTGTAGTCCGCATAGCAGCACAGCAGACCATAGGAAAAGCCATGCTTCCGAATGATGGATCCCAGCGATGTCATGTAGATGGAGAAGACCGGCAGCCCAGATGAACAGTTCCATTAATTCTCTGCCATACAAGAGGAAGAACTGTGTAAACTTGTAAAATCATCAAAAGCAACAACATGTATGTTAGACCCTATTCCATCTAAGCTACTAAAAGAGGTGCTTCCAGAAGTCTTAGATCCTCTGCTGACTATTATTAACTCCTTATTGTCATTAGGATATGTCCCCAAATCTTTCAAACTGGCTATTATTAAGTCTCTCATTAAAAAAAAATAACTTGACCCCAAAGACCTAGTTAATTATAGACCAACCTAAATTCTCCCATTCCTGTCCAAGATACTAGAAAAGGAGGTATCCTCACAATGCTACTCATTTCTAGAGAAAAATTATATCTGTGAGAATTTCCAGTCAGGTTTTAGACTACATCATAGCACCGAGACTGCTCTCCTTAGAGTTACAAATAACCTTCTCCTGTCATCCGACCGTGGCTGTATTTCCTTATTAGTGTTACTGGATCTTAGCAATGCCTTTGATACTATAGGCCACAACATTCTTCTACATAGACTGAAACACGTTGTGGGCATAAATGGAAGTGCATTAGCGTGGTTTAAGTCATACTTAACTGACAGCTATCAATTCATAGCAGTAAATGAAGAGCTATCATATCGATCACAAGTTCAGTATGGAGTACCTCAAGGCTCAGTTCTTGGCCCGCTACTCTTCACGCTATACATGTTACCTTTGGGAGATACTCAGCTCTATATTTCCTCACTACCCGATGAGACACACAAATTCGAAAAACTTATGGAATGCATAGTCGATATAAAAAACTGGATGACGAGTAATTTTCTGCTGCTTAACTCTGGAAAAACAGAGGTGTTAATTATAGGACCTAAAAACTCTGCCTGCAACAACGTAGAAAAATGTCTAAAATTTGAAGGCTGCTCTGTAAGCTCTTCGTCATCGTTTAGGAACTTGGGTGTGCTATTTGATAAAAATCTCTCCTTAGAAAGCCACGTATCGAGCATTTGTAAAACCGCATTTTTCACCTCAAAAATATATATCTAAATTACGGCTCATGCTCTCAATATCAAATGCAGAAATGTTAATCCATGCATTTATGACCTCAAGGTTGGATTACTGCAATGCTTTATTAGGTGGTTGTTCTGCACGCTTAGTAAACAAATTACAGTTAGTCAAAATGCTGCAGCAAGAGTTCTTACAAGAACCAGGAAGTACGACCACATTACTCCGGTCCTGTCAACACTGCACTGGCTCCCTATCAAACATCGTATAGATTTTAAAATCTTGCTTATTACTTGCAAAGCCTTGAATGGTTTAGCACCTCAATATTTGAAAGAGCTCCTGTTACGTGATAATCCTATGCGTTCGCTACGTTCTCAAAAATCAGGAAATTTGATAATACCTAGAATATCAAAATCAACTGCCGGCGGCAGATCATTTTCCTACTTGGCGCCTAAATTATGGAATAACTTACCTAATAGTGTTCGGGAGGCAGATACACTCTTGCAGTTTAAATCTAGATTAAAAACCCATCTCTTTAAACTGGCTTACACATAAATACTAATATGCTTCTAATATTCAAATCCGTTAAAGGATTTTTAGGCTGCATCTATTTTAGAAATCCGGAACCGAGAACACTCTACACAGCACACCATATATCTGCTATAACTTTAGTAGAATGGCATCTACACTAATACAGCTCTTTGGAGCCACCGGATCCAGCCCGTATCCAGATCAGATGGCATTGATGTCACCAGGATCCAGTGCGTATCCAGATCAGATGGCATTGCAGTCACCAGGATCCAGTGCGTATCCAGACCAGATTGTGGAGAAAGGACCCCTGGGGTCTGGAAGGACAGCAGAGACCAGGCCAACTAGAACCCCAGAGGCAGATCCCTCAGATGACCATCAGGATGGTACCACAGGAGACAGATGATTCTTCTCTGGACCGGATGGTGGGTCCGGAACTAGAAAAGCCCTCTACAGCCCTCGAACAAGACCTCGTCTGTGACGATCATCAGGATACAACCACAGCACACAAATGTGTCTTCTTCATTTTGCTGATTGAATTTGAACGCACAGACATTTTTTTAAGTGAACAAAGACACCAACGAATTGAAATTGAATGCACAGACACCATTAAATTGAACAGAGATAACGTCCCCAAATTCAATAATGTATTAACTTTTAACATTAAGCATTATGACACACTGTTACTAATTATTGTTGTTCAGCGGCTTTGATGCAATGTATTTTGTCTAAAGCGCTGACATTGACATTAATAATAACATCACACATTTGCATTTAATGTATATTAAACACTAATAATAATAATAGTAAACATTCGCATTAAGCGTATTTACACTAATTGCAAAGCATACCCATTAACTCAAAGGAATACTTCTATAATTAAGATACAAACTACAGTTGCATGTGAAGATACCCATGTTAATCTGGACAATGCAGCTTTATCACGTGTTCAACATATCACTTATATTTATATTATAACAACAGATTTACTCTTAACAGATAATATAATCCTGATCTACTATACATCAAGGGTTCAGAATAACATAGCATATAAAAAGGATATTCTCGTCCCTGATCGACACTTTAACATGCTAATCACGGCATCTCTCTGCTAACCATGTGCTTTATCCGACCGTTCATGCGAGTCGCACGGGTTTATTCGGCACAATTATAGAGAAACAACACTTGTATACATCAGCAAGCATGAATATAATGAACAACTGGTGCTTAGTAAAACATTAACAGTGTTCTTTTACAAAATGCATACCTTTAAAGGAGTAAAAATAAACAACTTGTCACGCGATGCTTCTCTACAAGCTTACTTTACGTGAATGAATCATCGCGCGGACGCACGGTTGATCTCGCGATGACGTGCCGGCGCATGTTCGACCAATCACAATCATCACGCATCCCTATACGTTCTCCTTTTGAACCAATAACACCTTATAATGACAACATATTTTAAAACAAAATATTTTAAACAACACTTAGTTGAAGATCAGCAGAATAATAAATACATAATCACTTTTGATTGTGAACTTGGAAACTGAAAGAAATAATAAACAATGGTACTTAAAGCTGAAACTAAAACTGTGCATTACAGGATACCACATATTAAGTTCATAAACAAAGTTATTTATTCCCAATATTAAGATTAAAAACCGCAGTAATTTAGACATACCGTACATTTTTTATATCTTCTCTTGATCCATCCTCTTTGAAACATGTTGATGCCCACCGGTAGTGTGCAGAGAGCTTACTTTTCATTGCCTCCAGAATAGGGCCGTCGCGGTTAGGAAATTTCCCTTGCGTTTTTTCCTTGCGGCTCAATAGCGCGGTATGCGGTTTTACAGACGTTTAAAAATAAATGAATAAATAAATAAAAACATCTTGATTTTACTGCATACAAAGCTGACAGAGAGACACGTTTTAAACATTTGTTTATTTTTTCAAGACCAAACAGCAATAAGAACAAGTTTAGAACATGAATTTACAAAACTAAAACGAAATAATTCTAAAGTAGGCTATCACATGAAAACAAACAATAAGAAATTATTTTTTTCCAATTTGAAAAACGAAAGAGTTTCTAAAGTATCATATGAAAACAAACTGTTGGCCTAAGTGAAATTAAAGAGAATAAATGAAATATTAATCCTACTTCAGCTTTAACGAATGTGATTTAGACCTGGGTTATTATATGCTTGTTTCGCGCGAGGAGAACCAACATATTAACCTGATGTGGTTTCAGGGAGGATCTCATGGGTCTAACAATATTCCAATATTAAAATACACTGAAAACCCTTTCCGATGGTACACATGTACTGATTATTATTGGATGTTGCTCCATGACCTGATGCTGGAGGAGGCAGCTGCGCTTCAATGGCTGGAACACAGTAAGCGAGATGACACCGTATATTAGATGTAATGCCTCATGTCACAGGGACCTTTTTAACACAAATTTTACAAATATGTTCATCTAAATTTGTGGGCTTACCCTTTTCATTGGGTTGAAAGCTGAAATGTTCCCAAACTGGCGACGTGACATTAGGTTTTGGGACGAGAGCGCATGCCATCGTTTCAGTATTCACAATCAACGAAACCCCAGATATTAACAGTTTGCGGGAAATGACACGTAACACTCTGGTATTATTATTCATTTATTTAACATTTAATGCAGGTGATGAATTGTAAAACAATAAGGCCACGGCCTCATGAAGGAGTAAGAATCAATGAACCCTGCAGTTGCCGCGGTTTCTGCGGTTCCTTTCCTTTCTCTGCGGTTGGCTTGTCAAAAGCTCGGTATTACAATATTACGGTTAACGCGACAGCCCTACTCCAGAAGCAACGAATGACTACGAGGAGTTAAGGAGAGAGATTCTCTGGCGGTTCAGCTTATCATCCATATCAGCGGCCCCAGCGTTAATGGAATTAAATGGCACTTCCTGTAAATTTCACAATTACAACCTATCTCTCAGTCAGATATACAAAACAGGATGGATCAACATGACAATTCCATGAGAGCCATATACCTGTGAAGAAAACTATTTGAATCTAATATGACATTTCCATCAATAGATGCTGCAAAAAATAACATACAGCTCCTTTAAGACATATTAAATTCAAAAACAAGCGTGTATTATCCAATCCATCTGAATCAAATCAATTTAAGCATCAAATTATTTTAAAGGTTTATTTTTTAGAAAATGTGTAGATTTAGGCGAGGTTAGCTGATAATTGCTTGCATAAAAACCATTACTTGTAAATTTAGTTCTTTAAGAAATATTTTATCCATTATTGTGTAGTAAGAAATAAAAAGCTATTAAGCTTGAGGTTTTATTTAGACAAAAACATATTAATCCGTTTTTATGGGCATCAGGGTTGTTCAGTATTCATGGAGGGGTAATACCTCTACCTGTGGCCTTCTTTTTTTTTTAAGGGCAACTAACCCACCTTTGGCCCACCTGCCACTCAGCTCTCACCTGTGGCTTCTAGTAGCTGTAGCATGCGGAGCAGGCTCACCCCAGGCAACAGCTTTGACAGGCTGGCTAATCAAGTTGAGGGTAACCAGCCAGTAGTAGTCTGTCAAGAGTGCGTGAAGACAGACTCTGCTGAATTGAGTCAATGTCCATGAAGGCACTTTCTGCAAGTGATGTGATATGCTAAGAGCATGGATAAACTTGAAAGTTGCTGTGGGTAATCACTGCACCCAGCTGATCTCCAACTGTCTCAAGTTGTCCTGCCATTGAAGTTAGAAGGAATCTGGGAAGAGAGAGTGAGTCTGACTATGAACACCTCTTCCTCACATCCAATTCATGCATAACACACTGGTGACAGGCTGAAGCTGTCATGATTCTGCCTCTCTTGGTCATGTTTTTCCTGATTTTGGCCCCCTTGTTATCCTGTTATCCTGTCTATCTGCCCGTCATTGTTTCATTCCCCACACCTGCCCTGTGTCTTATCCCTTGTTATGTTCCCCTATTTAAAGCCCTTGTGTTTTCTGTCCTATGTCGATGCATTTTACTCTTGTTACACTATGTATACTGGTTACCTGTTACCTTTGAATCATGTTACACGTATACTTCTTGTTTGTGTTACATGTTAAAGGAAGATCGTGATTTGTCAATTTTTGTCCTGCTACCCTTGTCTTGATGATCCATGTTTCAGTCGTGTTGTTCTCGTTTTTTTTGTTTTGTTTTTTGTTAAAACCACCTTGTTTTGTGCCCCCTCGTGGGAAGTCTTTTGTTTGCCCTTTGTAGTGTTTTTGTAACCGTTTCCCCATCGTGGGTTTTTGTTTTGTATTTTATTAAAAGTCTGTTGATTCACACACCCTGCACTTGGGTTCTCCTTTAACCTCCATCCCAACCCTGACAGAATGCAGCGACCACAACTGAACCCAACAGGACTGATAACATCTGGCTGCGGAATTCGGAGTCCCGCTTGCTGTTCGGGATGCGCCAGGGAGCCTGAGGCGTCGGATCCAAGTTCTGTTTGTTGCGTTACACACCCTGCACTTGGATTCTCCTTTCACCTCCATCCCAACCCTGACAGAAACATTGCTGGTCCCAGGTCTGTGTCATCGACGGGCAGGAAGCCCAGCCAGGACCCCATCCTCTCCCACACTTCATTATATAATAGAAAACAGGAGACTGTCATGGGACAGGCAACCTATGTAAGATTTAACATAGATATTGCGGACTTGTGTGAAACTCGGCAAGCTAACAAAGGTCAGCTCGAAGAAACAAGTAGTAGTCACACATTCTTCTGGTGTGGATGCAGCAGTGGAGAAAGACCTGAATCGGGAGCTGGCTTTGCGATTAAGAATGATCTTGTTTGCAAACTAGTTAGTCTTCCTAAGGGCAAGAGTGACCGGCTCAAGACTACAAAAACAGTCCCCTGCAGACCTCAAAATGTAAAAGCAATGGCCTTTATTGATACATGCTTATCTCATGACCTCTCACTAACACCATATTACTCCTACCCACTCACAAAAAATTCTAGATGCAGCCACGCTCCAAACACGGGCATTATATTGATTATATCATTGCGTGGAGGAAAGAGAGAAAGGTTGTGAGGGTGACCAAGGCCATGCAAATGTAATACTCCTCCTGCAACGACTCTCCAAGCCACTAGGTGACGCCACCTGTGAACTCATTACTGCTCATTAAGTTAATGTGTGCCACCTGTATTTTCCCTATTTAAGTTTGGCAGTTTCATTGAGCTGTGTTCAGTCTTGAGCCTACTCTCTGTGGACTCCCTGAGTTATAGGAGACGTTCTCACTGCTTCTCAGTTGCCTTTACGCTTACTTTACGCTTACTTTACGCTTACTTTACGCTTACTTTACGCTTACTTTACGCTTACTTTACGCTTACTTTACGCTTACTTTACGCTTACTTTACGCTTACTTTACGCTTACTTTACTTTACTTTACTTTACTTTACTTTACTTTACTTTGTTTTGTATTGTAGATCTATGACAGAACTTTTGTTTGTATTTGAGAATTGACATCAAGTAAAGACTGCCTGATTTTGAGTTATTTGAGCGTCCTGTTATGGTTTTTTTGGCTTCTGCACGTGGGTCTTCTACAACTTGCCTTCCCCAGTAGAGCAGAAGTGTGACAGCAAAGTGCAGACTGATCATAGACTCTTTATCCCCGAATTTAGCTTTACATCAAGCCAAAGAGATGACCACAGGGTAATAAAGCTGTGATGAGATCGCTTGACATCAGCAAACTAAGGAACTCCAAGCACAGCACCATCTTCAGCAGAAGATCTTGATTACAAACCTTCAGAGTTGCAGATAGAGGGAACTGCTGAGAAAGAATGTGGGATACTGTTCTTGTAAGGTTCTTGGACCGTTACATAGGAACCTCATGTTTGGGTTGATGATAATGATGAAGAGATCAAGACTGTCACAAGCGTGTGATACCACGTTCCTTGCTGAAAAAGACACCTTCACCGTGATATATGATACACCGCAGACAGTCTGTTACTGGAAAGATGTTCTTCAGAAAAGAAGTAATGCCTTCGATGAAATGAATTTATTTTAATATTAGTATAACAGAGTATGTTTATATATTATTAAGAACATAAACGAGGTTAGACTTTTCCTTGTGTTTGCATGTTTTAAATAAGTTAAATGAATATGTAAAGTATTGAATAAGAATATTGAGCCAATGTTATATTGTAGAATTAAGGACATAAAGTGTCTGATGATGATGATAGGTCTCATAACTACATCATTGAGAACAATATACATTACACTGTGACATAAGAGTTATTTATACATAAATTAATTCATATGTTGGCATTATTGTGGATTCCTGCATTATTAGCTCAGGTTATTCCGCTGTAAAGCTTTAAGATCAATGACACATTATATAATATTATAAGTAAGCAGATCTCAGGTCAGGCGCTTATTTCTGGGAAGTTTTGTGCTCTTTAGTTTTATTTAGAGGATTATTTTAAAACTCTAGAATTAAAAGCTGCTTGATTAAAATATTTATTATATTATAATATAAATAAAGTTAAATATAAAGATGTTGTAAAATGTCCTGAACATAAACCGTCAAAACGTTAATTTCAGTAAAATCTGATGCTGATTTTTGTTAAAATGCCCAGATGTGTAGACACAAGATTTATGTTTTATTTACTTAATTTACTTAAGTTTACAGTAAAGGATGAATTAACATTAGAATATATTATTATGTAATCATATGGTGGTTATGTTTATATAATGTTTATATAAAGATGTTTATATAATGTTTGTAAAGATGTTTATATAATGTTTGTAAAGATGTTTATATAATATTTATATAATGTTTATATAAAGATGTTTATATAATGTTTATATAAAGATGTTTATATAATGTTTGTAAAGATGTTTATATAATATTTATATAATGTTTATATAAAGATGTTTATATAATGTTTATAAAGATGTTTATAATCTCCACATGTAGTGTTTAATGTTGTGTTGTTAAGTTTGTTAAGAATAAAGAAAATCAAGAATAAAAGTCTTTTTAAAGCAGACAGTGCTGGGGACTTTTATTTTGATGGGCTGTATGATGAGTAAAGCGGAAGTATTCTGGGATGTAGAGTAAAGTTCACAGGAGTTTACTTGAAGTGTACAACAACAGTTTGTGTAGTTTGTGTTGTGTTGTGTAGTTTTGTGTAGTTTTGTGTTGTGTAGTGTTGTGTAGTTTTGTAAAATGTTTGCATGTAAAATGTTGAGGAGTTTTTCTCTGCGAAGGAAACATTTGTGTCTGAGGTGAATATTTATTATTTATTTATTTATTATTTATTTATTTATTTATTTATTAATTTCTGTGCTGTTTCACATATAATAATAATATAAGCAGTATTTGCATATAATAATGTTGTGTTAGTGATTTATTATTATCACATGACTGTTGTGAGAGGTTCAGAATAAAATGTTAATAATGATATAATAATGATGATGATAATGATGATTTAATAATAATGATGATTTAATAATAATGATGATTTAATAATAATGATGATTTAATAATAATGATGATTTAATAATAATGGTACAATAATGGTACAATAATCATACAATAATGGTACAATAATGGTACAATAATGGTACAATAATCGTACAATAATGATACAATAATGATACAATAATCGTACAATAATGGTACAATAATGGTACAATAATCGTACAATAATGATACAATAATGATACAATAATCATACAATAATGGTACAATAATCGTACAATAATGGTACAATAATGGTACAATAATCGTACAATAATGATACAATAATGATACAATAATCATACAATAATGGTACAATAATGGTACAATAATCGTACAATAATGATACAATAATGATACAATAATCATACAATAATGGTACAATAATCGTACAATAATGGTACAATAATGGTACAATAATCGTACAATAATGATACAATAATGATACAATAATCATACAATAATGATACAATAATCGTACAATAATGGTACAATAATGGTACAATAATCGTACAATAATGATACAATAATGATACAATAATCATACAATAATGGTACAATAATCGTACAATAATGATACAATAATGATACAATAATCGTACAATAATGGTACAATAATCGTACAATAATGATACAATAATGATACAATAATGGTACAATAATCGTACAATAATCGTACAATAATCGTACAATAATCGTACAATAATCGTACAATAATGATACAATAATGATACAATAATCGTACAATAATGGTACAATAATGGTACAATAATGGTACAATAATGGTACAATAATCGTATAATAATGGTACAATAATCGTACAATAATCGTACAATAATGGTACAATAATGGTACAATAATCGTACAATAATGGTACAATAATGGTACAATAATCGTACAATAATGGTACAATAATGGTACAATAATGGTACAATAATCGTACAATAATGATACAATAATGATACAATAATGATACAATAATCGTACAATAATGGTACAATAATGGTACAATAATCGTACAATAATGATACAATAATGATACAATAATGATACAATATCAATCAATCAATCAATCTTTTATTTGTCACAGACACTGTTACATGCCGTGAAATGGCACCCCTCCGACCATAAACATATAACACATTCAAGGGAAGACAGATCCGAGAGGTAGTAAAGAGAAAAAGGAACAACATGATACACAAGGAAAGTTAGCTCAAAAAAAGAACCCCTCTCAGACTGTCCTACAGTAGGACAGTGTGAGACCCGGGAGACAAAAAAGCCCTTGCATTAAGCACATAAACTGGACATGACATTGCAATGGGGAGGGGACAGGGAATTGAGGTGTCCAATGTGGGCAATAACCATCTGCCCCTGCAGCTATGGAGTACAGCGCTGGATCCAGACCCGCCTGCCCACACCAGAGGAGATAAGCATGCGAAGGCGTGGGATGGGGGTAGAGGTAAAGTCCTTGGAATGGGTACAGGAAATCAGAGAGTCTCAGAGTCAAATTACAAAAGAACATAATACCAAAGAAAGTTAACCAAACCAAAACCGGGCTGCTGCACTCCTTGGTTGTCTGATCGAGTCCAAGTTAGGGATGTCCTCTATGAAATGACTTCAGTGTGACCTGCCAATAATCGTATAATAATCGTACAATAATCGTACAATAATCGTACAATAATGGTACAATAATGGTACAATAATCGTACAATAATGATACAATAATGATACAATAATGGTACAATAATGGTACAATAATGGTACAATAATCGTACAATAATCGTACAATAATGATACAATAATGATACAATAATCGTACAATAATCGTACAATAATGATACAATAATGATACAATAATGGTACAATAATGGTACAATAATGGTACAATAATCGTATAATAATGGTACAATAATCGTACAATAATCGTATAATAATGGTACAATAATGGTACAATAATGGTACAATAATGGTACAATAATGGTACAATAATCGTACAATAATCGTACAATAATGATACAATAATGATACAATAATCGTACAATAATCGTACAATAATGATACAATAATGATACAATAATCGTACAATAATCGTACAATAATGATACAATAATGATACAATAATCGTACAATAATGATACAATAATGATACAATAATCGTACAATAATGATACAATAATGATACAATAATCGTACAATAATGATACAATAATGGTACAATAATCGTACAATAATGATACAATAATGATACAATAATCGTACAATAATGATACAATAATGATACAATAATCGTACAATAATCGTACAATAATGATACAATAATGATACAATAATCGTACAATAATCGTACAATAATGATACAATAATGATACAATATCGTACAATAATCGTACAATAATCGTACAATAATCGTACAATAATGATACAATAATCGTACAATAATCGTATAATAATGGTACAATAATGGTACAATAATGGTACAATAATGGTACAATAATGGTACAATAATCGTACAATAATCGTACAATAATGATACAATAATGATACAATAATCGTACAATAATCGTACAATAATCGTACAATAATGATACAATAATGATACAATAATCGTACAATAATCGTACAATAATGATACAATAATGATACAATAATCGTACAATAATGATACAATAATGATACAATAATCGTACAATAATGATACAATAATGATACAATAATCGTACAATAATGATACAATAATGATACAATAATCGTACAATAATGATACAATAATGATACAATAATCGTACAATAATCGTACAATAATGATACAATAATGATACAATAATCGTACAATAATCGTACAATAATGATACAATAATGATACAATATCGTACAATAATCGTACAATAATCGTACAATAATCGTACAATAATCGTACAATAATGATACAATAATGATACAATAATGATACAATAATGGTACAATAATGGTACAATAATGGTACAATAATGGTACAATAATGGTACAATAATCGTATAATAATCATACAATAATGGTACAATAATGGTACAATAATGGTACAATAATCGTACAATAATGATACAATAATGGTACAATAATGGTACAATAATCGTACAATAATGATACAATAATGATACAATAATCGTACAATAATGATACAATAATGATACAATAATCGTACAATAATCGTACAATAATGGTACAATAATGATACAATAATGATACAATAATGGTACAATAATGGTACAATAATGGTACAATAATGGTACAATAATGGTACAATAATCGTATAATAATCATACAATAATGGTACAATAATGGTACAATAATGGTACAATAATCGTACAATAATCGTACAATAATGGTACAATAATGGTACAATAATCGTACAATAATGATACAATAATGATACAATAATCGTACAATAATGATACAATAATGATACAATAATCGTACAATAATCGTACAATAATGGTACAATAATGGTACAATAATCGTATAATAATCATACAATAATGGTACAATAATGGTACAATAATGGTACAATAATCGTACAATAATCATACAATAATGATACAATAATGGTACAATAATGGTACAATAATGGTACAATAATGGTACAATAATCGTACAATAATGATACAATAATGATACAATAATCGTACAATAATGATACAATAATGATACAATAATCGTACAATAATCGTACAATAATGATACAATAATGATACAATAATCGTACAATAATCGTACAATAATGGTACAATAATGGTACAATAATGGTACAATAATCGTATAATAATCATACAATAATGGTACAATAATGGTACAATAATGGTACAATAATCGTACAATAATCATACAATAATGATACAATAATGGTACAATAATGGTACAATAATGGTACAATAATGGTACAATAATCATACAATAATCATACAATAATGATACAATAATGATACAATAATCGTACAATAATCGTACAATAATCGTACAATAATGGTACAATAATGGTACAATAATGGTACAATAATGGTACAATAATGATACAATAATCGTACAATAATGATACAATAATGGTACAATAATGGTACAATAATCGTACAATAATCGTACAATAATGGTACAATAATCGTACAATAATCGTACAATAATGATACAATAATGGTACAATAATCGTACAATAATCGTACAATAATGATACAATAATGGTACAATAATGGTACAATAATGGTACAATAATGGTACAATAATGGTACAATAATCGTACAATAATGATACAATAATGATACAATAATGATACAATAATCGTACAATAATCGTACAATAATGGTACAATAATGGTACAATAATGGTACAATAACGGTACAATAACCATACAATAACCATACAATAACCATACAATAATCCTACAATAATCGTACAATAATCGTACAATAATGGTACAATAATGATACAATAATGATACAATAATGGTACAATAATGGTACAATAATCGTACAATAATCGTACAATAATGGTACAATAATGGTACAATAATGGTACAATAATCGTACAATAATCGTACAATAATGGTACATTAATCGTACAATAATGATACAATAATGATACAATAATCGTACAATAATCACACAATAATCGCACAATAATCGTACAATAATGGCACAATAATCGTACAATAATGATACAATAATCATACAATAATGATACAATAATGGTACAATAATGATACAATAATCGTACAATAATCGTACAATAATCATACAATAATCGTACAATAATCGTACAATAATGGTACGATAATCATACAATAATGGTACGATAATCGTACGATAATGATACGATAATCGTACGATAATCATACGATAATCGTACGATAATCATACGATAATGATACGATAATCATACGATAATGATACGATAATGATACGATAATGATACGATAATGATACGATAATGATACAATAATCATACAATAATGATACAATAATCATACAATAATCATACAATAATGATACGATAATGATACGATAATGATACAATAATCATACAATAATGATACAATAATGATACAATAATCATACAATAATCATACAATAATCATACAATAATGATACAATAATGATACAATAATGATACAATAATCGTACAATAATCGTACAATAATGGTACAATAATGGTACAATAATGGTACAATAATCGTATAATAATCATACAATAATGGTACAATAATGGTACAATAATGGTACAATAATCGTACAATAATCATACAATAATGATACAATAATGGTACAATAATGGTACAATAATGGTACAATAATGGTACAATAATCATACAATAATCATACAATAATGATACAATAATGATACAATAATCGTACAATAATCGTACAATAATCGTACAATAATGGTACAATAATGGTACAATAATGGTACAATAATGGTACAATAATGATACAATAATCGTACAATAATGATACAATAATGGTACAATAATGGTACAATAATCGTACAATAATGGTACAATAATGGTACAATAATGGTACAATAATGGTACAATAATGGTACAATAATCGTACAATAATCGTACAATAATGATACAATAATGGTACAATAATCGTACAATAATCGTACAATAATGATACAATAATGGTACAATAATGGTACAATAATGGTACAATAATGGTACAATAATGGTACAATAATCGTACAATAATGATACAATAATGATACAATAATGATACAATAATGATACAATAATCGTACAATAATCGTACAATAATCGTACAATAATGGTACAATAACGGTACAATAACCATACAATAACCATACAATAACCATACAATAATCCTACAATAATCGTACAATAATGGTACAATAATGATACAATAATGATACAATAATGGTACAATAATGGTACAATAATCGTACAATAATCGTACAATAATGGTACAATAATGGTACAATAATGGTACAATAATCGTACAATAATCGTACAATAATGGTACATTAATCGTACAATAATGATACAATAATGATACAATAATCGTACAATAATCACACAATAATCGCACAATAATCGTACAATAATGGCACAATAATCGTACAATAATGATACAATAATCATACAATAATGATACAATAATGGTACAATAATGATACAATAATCGTACAATAATCGTACAATAATCATACAATAATCGTACAATAATCGTACAATAATGGTACGATAATCATACAATAATGGTACGATAATCGTACGATAATGATACGATAATCGTACGATAATCATACGATAATCGTACGATAATCATACGATAATGATACGATAATCATACGATAATGATACGATAATGATACGATAATGATACGATAATGATACGATAATGATACAATAATGATACAATAATCATACAATAATGATACAATAATCATACAATAATCATACGATAATGATACGATAATGATACGATAATGATACAATAATCATACAATAATGATACAATAATCATACAATAATCATACAATAATCATACAATAATGATACAATAATCATACAATAATCATACAATAATGATACGATAATGATACGATAATGATACGATAATGGTACGATAATGGTACGATAATGGTACGATAATGGTACGATAATGGTACGATAATGATAGGATAATCATACGATAATGATACGATAATCGTACGATAATCGTACGATAATCGTACGATAATCATACGATAATCATACGATAATGATACGATAATCATACGATAATCATACGATAATGATACGATAATGATACGATAATGATACGATAATGATACGATAATCATACAATAATGATACAATAATCATACAATAATCATACAATAATGATACAATAATGATACAATAATGATACAATAATCATACAATAATGATACAATAATGATACAATAATCATACAATAATCATACAATAATGATACAATAATCATACAATAATCATACAATAATGATACAATAATCATACAATAATGATACAATAATCATACAATAATCATACAATAATCATACAATAATGATACAATAATGATACAATAATGATACAATAATGATACGATAATCATACGATAATGATACGATAATCGTACGATAATCGTACGATAATCGTACGATAATCATACGATAATCATACGATAATGATACGATAATGATACAATAATGATACAATAATCATACAATAATCATACAATAATGATACAATAATCATACAATAATGATACAATAATCATACAATAATCATACAATAATCATACAATAATGATACAATAATGATACAATAATGATACAATAATGATACAATAATCATACAATAGTCATACAATAATGATACAATAATCATACAATAATCATACAATAATGATACAATAATCATACAATAATGATACAATAATCATACAATAATCATACAATAATCATACAATAATGATACAATAATGATACAATAATCATACAATAATGATACAATAATCATACAATAATCATACAATAATGATATAATAGTGATATAATAATGATATAATAATTGTATTAATGATCATGTTATTGAGGTTTATGTGGATCTGTGTTTGTCAGAATGCAGCATGGAGAGAACACGGCATTATTTCGGCCTGAGACGTCCACAGTAAAGTGTCTGATGGACATCGGTTCCCGGCGGATCTTCTCACAGGAACATGATCTGTTCCGCCAAACCGTCCGCCGCTTCTTTCAGCAGGAAGTTGTTCCCCATCACAATGAGTGAGTCACTTCCTGTCACACATGAGGGTTGAGACTTGATCTAAAGTGTGTTCCTGTGTTTCCAGGTGGGAGAAAGCAGGCCAGGTCAGCAGACAGGTTTGGGAGAAGGCCGGAGAACACGGATTGTTGGGAATATTAACTCCGGAAGAACATGGAGGGATTGGAGGAGACCTGCTGTCTGCTGTCATAGTGTGGGAGGAGCAGTGAGTGGACACGCCCCTTCCTCTTCTTGTATCGTAGCTCCTCCCTCAACGGTCTGACCTCTGACCACGCGAGAGCAGTTTTCTAGATTTGGTTGCTATGATATGATCGTAGTTTCACATTTTACATGTAGTCTGTTTCAACAAGAAATGTATAAGAGACCGTCAGATCACCGTGTTAAACACCATAGGACCAATCATAGTATACTGACCAATGAAGACACGAGGATCATCAAGGTTAAGAATAAACCTAAGAATCTCTTTCTATCAAGGTTTCAGTGCAGTATGTTTAGTTGAGGACTCATGCAATTATTAAAGGTCTCCTGAATATTGGGCTTGGATATTGTAGATGTTAGGATGTTCTTGATCTGGTTGTGTGTTGCTATTTCAGATCTGTTCTTTATTTTCTCCCAGAATGTACTGTAACTGCAGTGGTCCAGGCTTTTCTCTCCACTCTGACATTGTCATGCCTTACATCAGTCACTATGGCTCCAGGGCTCAGATCGAGCATTATATTCCACAGATGACTGCTGGGAAATGCATTGGAGCCATCGCTATGACAGAACCTGGAGCTGGCAGGTGAGCTTCAGTCCAGACACTTTAGTTTGTCATATGATGGATCAGTATAACGAGTACAAATCATCCCAGAATCCCAGCATGCATTATGAGGTCTTGTGAGTTACATTTAGGTTTCTTTTCTCTCTCAAGTGACCTTCAAGGAGTCAAGACATATGCAAAAAAAGATGGTACAGACTGGATTCTTAATGGAAGCAAGGTTTGAGAAACACCATCAGTATTGGAGACTTTTGATTCTATGTCATTTTTAAGTGATGCTTCACCTCAAAATCTAAAATACTTGCCTTCATGGCATCATAGTTTTATATGACTTTCTTCATATAGACAAATACCAAAAATAGTTCAAATAGCAATAAACCTGGCTCCTCCGAGCTTTTAAAACTACTCCATGGGATTATTAAAACTCTGTCTGGAAGTCAAGCTGCAATATTGAGATTTGTGAATAAAAATACAAAGCAACGCAATCTAACCTGTAGGAGATTTCAGTGTTGTGCAATCCCAAGGTTCTGGACACTTCATGTGAATTTAGACGTTTCTCTTGTTTTATTAGATTTGTGTGTTTTGTTTCTCTTTCAGGTCTTTATTACTAATGGCTGGATGAGCGATGTGGTGATCGTAGTTGCTGTGACGAATCGTGAAGCAAAGACGATGGCTCACGGCATCAGTCTGTTTTTAGTCAACAACGGGACTAAAGGCTTTAACAAGGGCCGAAAGCTTGAGAAGATTGGACTTAAAGCTCAGGTTTCTTAAGCTTTTCATGTCAATTACACATACACACATGCACATACGCATACACACGCACATGTTGACGTCAGGTTGTTTGAAGTGTGGTTGTGAATATAGTGTGTGTTTGTGTGCAGGATACAGCAGAGCTGTTTTTTGAAGACGTGCGTTTGCCGGCTGATGCTCTTCTGGGTCAGATCAATAAAGGATTCTATTACCTGATGAATGAGCTGCCACAGGTATATGACTGACAGCACACATCCTATACGTTACATTCATGTTTATGTGCCTGTTACTGTAAACACAGCAAAGATGTGCAGCCAGCCACAAAAACCTTTAATAATATGCTGTATTGCAGTGTACAGATAATGTGATAAAACAAAGATGCATGAGGAACAAAGAATCCTTCTCCCTTTCTTCAGCACCACCCCAGATATATTTAACCTCCTGCCCTGTGTTCAAAAGACTGATCTGACTGTTGGATGTTGACCAGTTTGTTTTTGCTGTAAAATCAGCACTGATAATAATTATTTAAAGTATTAGTAATCCCTACTGCTGGCATTTTGTCCCAGCATGGGCAGACAAAGCTTACATACAATCCTGGCATTAGCTTTGTTGAAGGTCATGGCACACACTTTAGTCACAACTGATTTCTGTTACAGATTTCTCTCACTTTATAATGAACTTTGGGATATGTTACTTCACAGATTGTTAACAGGTATTAACACACAAACAGAAAATGTAAAACGAGGAATAAGGAATGTCAGGTCTTTTTAAAACAAACTCAAAATATTATTTTTAGTATTATAGCAGAATCAAATATAACTTTTTTACCAATTACCCAAATAATAAAAAAATTCTAGAATTCTACTATTATTTCTTGGTCATGTTGCAAAATCAGCAGTACTTTGTGTGTTACTATGTCAGGTTTTTAATGTGCAGGCAAAGTTATTTTTTTCATTTCACCCTGAGCATCAAGTACAAGTATTGTAGTTTGTACTTGTGCCTGTTGTGCTTTGGTACAAGTATTGTTTTCAATCCTACGACCTTCTGCTTAGAAGTCCAACTCCAGTCCAACCACCAGACCACAACTGCTTGTGTAGTAGTTTGATTATTATTTTTCATCCTGCTCGGTTTTAAAATTATAAATGAACTCCAAACTGATCTCTATATCTGAGTTTACTGTAATGAAGGGGTGGACTCAATGTATCTTATATCTGTATTTATTTATTTCTCTCTCTCTCTCTTTTTGTGCAGGAGCGACTCATTATAGCAGTCATGGCTCTTGCTAGCTGTGAGTTCATGTTTGAAGAGACCAGGAACTATGTGATGCAGAGGAAAGCGTTTGGCAGGACCATAGCTGATCTGCAGGTACCTGCTCTCATTTGGTTAAAGTGCTTTTTGAAGCTTACACAAGCATCTGATCATATGTCACACTAAACAAAACAATGAAAGATGGATGTAAAATAGCCTGTATAAAGACATTCTTCTGTGAACTAATCCCAGTTAGTTTAGTTTAGTACATCAGTGAGCAGTTAGGGGGAACGGTGTCTTGCTCAAGGAACTTATCCCAATCCTGGTATTGAAAGTGGAGGAGAGATCTGGTTATTCACGTCCACCACCTACAAACCCTGCTGGTACAGACTAGCAGTCCAACACTCCAACCACCAGACCAAGACTGGCCACCTGCCTGCACATCAGTTGTTGAAGTTGAGTGGGATGAACCCAAACAAAGGAGTGATGGGACATTTCTTAATCTGTATTGCCAGAGACAGTACTCTAACAGCATTTTGTCCTATTTACATGCTGGACGAAAATTAGGGTAATACAGGTCTAGTGCTTAAATCAGACTGAAGAGAAGAGAGATTGCCTGTGGGAGGTCATGGCCGAGTATTGTTATTAAATTACTGAAGATGAGTGTCCTCGAAAGATCCCTATTGCACGTCAGGGACAATGTTGTGATTAACAGACACTCAGTAAAAAAGTGTACGTGTATAAAAGACTATTGTGACCAGGAAACAAAGGTTTATCATCAATGCATGTGCATCAGAATGCCCATTATTTATTAAACAAAACATTCCCTAAGTTTAATCCAACCTCATACTGTATTAACATCTACATTTGAATGTGTGTACATGTAGATGTTTACTGCAGTTTTCTTTAGTTGCATACATGCATGTACACAGAAATGAAGCAGCTCCTGTGGCAGGGTGAACTTCCTCAGCTGAGAGTCTCTGCTGGGCTTTCTGTACAATAGAGTTGTTGTGAATGTCCCACTTCAGATCCTGAGAGATGGTGGTACCCAGGGACCTGACTGACTCTACTGCAGCCACAGTGCTGTTCATGATGTTGAATGGGTTGAGTGCTGGGGAGTTTCTCCTGAGTCCACTGTTTGATTATGTTCAGCTCCAGGTTGTTGTACATGCACCGTAGAGCCAGCTGCTCCTTCTCCTGTCTGTATGCAGACTCATCACCATTCAGGATGAATCTTAGTGTCTTTAACAATCTTCAGTAGCTTGATGGAGGGGTTTTAAGAGGTGTAGTCGATGGTGTACAGGGTAAAGAGCAGTGGGGAGAGAGCACATCCTTGTGGGGCACCAGTGCTGATGATGGGTCAGTTTGGTCTGAAGCAATGATGGATAATCATGTTGGAGGTAGAACTGAAGTCCACAAAAAGATTCCTTGCATTAGTCCCAGTTTATCCAGATGTTGCAGGGTATAGTGCAGTCCCATGTTGACTGCCCCCTCCACAGACCGGCAAACTGAGACAAACAATAGATGGGATTTAAACTTCAACAAATTGTTTATTGCTCTCTATGCTGGGGGATGGTTCCTTGTTCTTGGAAGTTTTGTTCGGGTTTTTGGCATAGCTCTTCTTAGCCACTCCAATCTCCTTTTTTTGACAGCTTGATTTAACAAGATACTGTCTCACTCCTGTACGCTTCCTCTTTGGCCTGACGCAGCTGTCCGACTTTTGGAGTGAACCATGGTTTATCATTGTAAAGGATGAATACACTATTAAATTCATTTGTTATGGCCCATCTATATTACAATGAAAGGCTATTGAAGATGAAATTGAAATGACTGTCACGTGGCAGCAATTCATTCAGTCAGTGTGTAACTCAAGTAATTGGTTCTAAACAGGTTAAGTGAATCATCCGAATCAATCACAACAAGGATTCATGTAGAAACAAAACACTGCTTTTTATTGTTTATTGGTAGCATTTAATAATATCTGGATTCTGAACTGTAATGTAACATTGACACACTTGCGGTTATAATGGTGGGGTCTGTTGCTGGTTGGAATCTCAGTGCCAGCAGACCATGACTGAAGCATTCTTGAGTAAGACATCTTACCCATTCTACATGGCATGTTGTATTGTCAAAAAGACAACCTAGGGGACGGAAGAGTTTGCAACACACTGGGTTAAACTTTGTTCTGCCCCTGGCGGTAGAGTTTGATCTCAGGCATATGGGCTATGGACAGAGGGAGAGATTTAAAGAGACAGAAGACATACTAACAGGCATTAGACAGTAAGGCTTCAAGACAATCCTGTGGAATAACTCCAAACAGATGACAATGACAAACCTGCTGCAGTTTTCCTAGAAACGTATACCTCATGCATAAGATGCTTTAGACTAATTCTCTTTCTGTGCTAGACGGTGCAGCACAAACTGGCAGAGTTGAAGACCGAGATCTGTGTTGGTCGAGCGTTTGTTGACAGCTGTCTTCAGCTTCACATCGAGGGAAAGCTGGACTCAAGCACAGCATCTATGGCCAAATATTGGTGAGACTGTTATTGATTGAAACCTGCAGAACACAGGTATACTGGACACAATGAAACTACATGTGCAGGTCATTTTAGCAACCAAAACACATGCTCACACCTACACTGGCAAGTTACTGCTACATCATTGTATTATTTAGAACAATACCATTAGAATTAATTACTTTAGAATAATGTGTAGTGTGATCTAGTTATTTGACAATAATTTGCACAAAGGTCATCATCACTATGTGTTTTTCTTTTATGGTCAAAATACACTGAGAGAAAAAATACATAACAATTCTGTTTGTAACCCACCCTCCTTATCTTTGTACAGGGCTTCAGATTTACAGAATAAAGTTGCCACTCAGTGTCTGCAGCTTCATGGAGGATGGGGATACATGTGGGAATATCCAATAGCCAAGTGAGTTCCTGTTACCAGATCCAGAATAATTAACATGATATGCTCTCTGGAATACTTGATAAGGTAGTCATAAAATTTAATTCCAAATATTTTATGATGTTTGTTTCTGAATCACAGCTCAAACAGAGGGTTGCCAATAAAACTGTGATAAGGGCACATAAAGTGACAGTTTATCAGTTTTAAAAATCCAATGAGAATAACATTTAAAAATAATGTGTATCCAATAATCTAACAGATACGGGTGATTTTTCGGGGTCTGTTTCAGGGCTTTTGCAGACTCGAGAGTGCAGCCCATATACGGAGGAACCAATGAGATCATGAAGGAACTAATCGCACGCGACATTGTTAGTCCAAAATAAAGGAGAAAGGCTTTTATCTTGTGCCTTGTAGGACTGTTCCTGATTTTGAGGATAGTTTTGGAATGAAAAAACCATGTATGTATTGATCTGCCATGTACCAGTATGTGTGTCATAACATCCAATATCTGCAGAGAATAACAGCTGCCAAATTTGACCAGATATTTGAATGCCAGACAAACACATTTAACATCTTAACAGATAAACATTGTGTTTTAAAGTAAAGATATTTCTGCAAACAAGTTTGATTGTATAGATGAAGTTATATACCGAACAAATGATTAAATAAATCTCAAGGTATTTGTGTAGCTGGCTGTTCTGTAGATGTACATCAAACAAAACTATTATATTTTTTCTCATTGTAAATTGTTAAGGGCATACCAGTTATATACTATTTACCAATATATCTTTACAATTTTATAAATAATCATTTTTATGGAAAGTTCATGTAAAACACAGAATCCCAATGTGTGTGTGTAAGTGTACAGTTGTGCAGTTCTTTGTTTGTGTGAAGACACACTTTCCCAAGTCTGTGAAACTTTCATGAATTCTCATCATAACTAGAGAGGTATACTTTCTGAAGAAAACTCATCTGAAGAAAACGTGAGTGGTGCTAGCCGTGGCAAAGCTCAGAACTAGGCATTTAGAATGATGATTTCCCAAGCCATGACTACACCATACCAACCCTGTGTCTCTATGATGATCTGCTGCCAAGTCAAAGGTCTTGCTAAACAGTTGCTAAGCCTTGGTGTGTGGTTGCTATGGGAGTGAGATTTAAAATAATAATAGACCAAATCACAAGCGAAATGAACTAACACCCATGCTTACAGGACATTCTCCATGAAACACACATGCATAAGTTACACTGAGTATATATTGAGCCCTGGTAATGATGGGATTGTTGACAGGTGGATTGATTGACAATGAGTCACAGGGGAGGGAGTGTAGAGGAACATGGGAAATGAAGTCCAATGGGAAACAGTAACTACGAGAACAGCCAAAAACTTGAAATTACAGCGTCTTTTAGGCTCATGCAGGGCACTGGGGAAAGAAAAAGGCCATAAAGGGAGACGCTGGACAGAGAGCCTCCTGAAGGTGCCTTCAGCCCAGGTAAACGCGGAGCAATCCTTGGCCTATAGAGACTTTGGGGTCTTCCTGTCAGGGAGACTTGGGGATTGAGTCAGGTCCGCCATGGTCACGGTGAAGAGGCCACTCACAGTCAGCAAAAACATGGCACATGCCAACGCCAAGGCATAACTAGAGAGCAGGGCGCAGACTCTGGAACTCACGGATGTGTCTGAGATGGAAGTAGGCAGATTTTGTACGATTTGAAATGTGATGTTCAACAGACAAGTTACTGTCTCATATAAGGCCTAGGTCTATAACTATATTTGAGGGGTCAACAGTGCCGCCATCTTTTTGCAACTTGTTGTCTGACATACTGCACGATTTTGAACCGATAAGAAGTACTTTGGTTTTATTTAAGTTTAACAGTAGAAAATTATTTGTCATTCACTGTTTAATGTCTTGGATATTCTTACAGTTTGGATAACTGTCAGACTTTGCTCATATGTTGTGTTTCTCGAACTAAGCCTGGCATTATTCAGCTCATCTGTAAGTCGTTTTGGACAAAAGTTTCAGATAAACGTAAATGTTAATGCATATAATTGCAAGGTTTCATCTGGTCCAGAGGAAATATATAACTTGGTATCATCTGCAAATCAGTTGTTTCCCTGTCTTAATAATGATATTATCAATGGGCAGCATGCTTATAGGGAAAAGTATAGGCCCTAAAACCGATCCTTGTGGTAATCCATGGTTTACTTGTGTTGAAGATTTCCCATTTAGATGAGAATTGACATTGGTCGGATAAGTAGAATTTACACCATTATGATGCCTGTCCCTGAGTACAGGTGTAATTCTGCAGGGGATCTAAACGTATGTATATAGTATCAAAAGCAGCACTAAGGTCAAGCAGAACCAGCAGTGAAATGTTGTCTTGTTCTGATGTATGAGAAGGTCAGTCATTATTGTAACCTATGCGGTTTCTGTGCTGTGATAGGGCCTAAAGCCTGACTCAGATTTTGTTTGGCATATGATTAAATCGTAAGAAGTCACACATCTGAGTAGACACAACTAGTATTTTCGATAGGTACGGGAGGTTTGCATCCTGTCTGTAGTCTGGGATCTAGGTTAAAGAGCAGTCGCTGCAGGTCGATACAAGTGTGAATTGGATTACTGTGTTGCATATAGATTTAGTATATGTAGTGACTCTCAGTTTAAATAAAAAACATTGAAACTGAAACTTTAGATTCCCAACTACTTCATATAACAGTTTCACTGTCTATAAGTGTCCAGCAGATGTCTCTGATGTCTTCCATTTAGAAAAATTGTAATGAAATGAAGCTACTTTTGATATTAATGCAGATCATCTGTGTCTTTCTACCGCATATCAACAGAAAGGAAGATGTATAGCAATGATTTCTAAAATAAGTTATAAACAGTAATGGAAATTGTTTTATTCCACCTCAAAATGTAGAGAATTTCTAATAGTATGCATTGTAAACATGCACCAACTATATAACCTTGTTTACCATAAGCATTTAAAATATGTTAAATAAATAGATATTAAATAGATAAATATAATGTGTGAGAATGTGCTAAAACAAATAAAATCTTAAATAATTTCTTATTATATGAGTAATCTTGGTTGTAAGCCAATTTTAATCTGCGATAAAGAGTCCTGCAGTGAGAAAAAACTCACAAGAAATATTTAAATATTTAAAAAAATATTTAACATTTCAAGAAAATTTAGAATAAAGATCTGCGGACTCTCAAGAACCTTTTGTATAAGAAACCCCAACCTTATGGCATCTTATGAATTGAAAAAATTGTAAAATCCATAAAGTATAAACTATACCCAAGTATACATATCACAAGAAGATCACAAGATCACAAGAAGAACAGAAGTCCCAGGAGTTGCTGAAACTGGTTGTTGTGTTTTAGTAACTCTTTTCCATACTAGTACTATAAAATCTCTGTAAAGAAGGTGCTTTCAGTGGTTTTTTCCCAAAAAATGTATTTTTCAAATTTTGCGGCATATTGTTTAAGGATATTGTGTTATGGTGACAACGACTGTCTTCTTGTTCAAGTTTTTTAAATAATAGTGTAATGAGGGCCAGTTTATGAAAATATACATATGTTGCGGGCCAAATTACCATTTTTACCTTTCAAGCATTTTATTTGGTTGTGATTGTAATGCAGATTTTATAGTTACTAAATAAGCCATTAACATACAGTGACATTGAAATAATTTTGTATTATTTTTCTTTCAATGGTATTCAACACAAATATAAATGTGACATTGCGTCTTAAAATTTAACAAAATTTCCATTTGACATGTTCAAGAAAAATAAGCAGTTTAATTAAATTTCTTTCAAATATGAACATTATAAAAACAAATTCAAAATAGTACAAAAGTATAGTTAACTTAAACATAAGGGCAAATGAGAACTTTTTTATATTCATAGCCTAATAAACACATGTATATTTATAACAGCAACATGTAACTGTCCTCAAGAGAAATTAATCTTTTGGGTTGAACTTTTAAACATTGTTTAATTTCAACAAAATTACACTTTTTTTTTTCTTGAAAGAGCCACAAAGTTGGGCTCTTAGAAGGTCCTCAAGCACTGCTGGAGGTGCTGACTTGAAAGGGAGAACCGAGTGTTGTTTTTATTGTATTCATATGCAAAAAGCTCGACACACAAGTGTAATTTGTATCAAACATAGTCAAAATAAAGATGGGCAAATTTCTGGTGTTTGGAATCTGGGCCTGATTCAGTAAAACCCAATATCAACACAATGTCCTTAAACAATATGCCACAAAATTAGAAAAATATTTTTTGGGAGTTACCACTGAACACTGCAGGAATCCACCAGACAGAAATCTACTCTTTAGATCAGATGACGTTTGGATGTCAATGTGCTCCACCTGACACGATCCCTCATTCAGCGACGTGAGCACCTCTTTGCCTTACTTACCAAACGCTCTTTCCACATCGATACTAAACGGGTCCTTGATTGCTCGCAGCACCGCCAGGCATACATTAAAGATGTCTAACCTTGCACAAAGACTTAAAAGCAGTTTCTTAAAAAAATCATGCATAAGCCGGGTTCTATATGATAAGGTTGTTTCTGAGGAAGTCCAGTGTTGGGAAATGCTGCAGTTTCACACTATTCAAATCATACAAAAACAATCTTTTTTTCACGGTATATCTCCTTCCCAGCAATTCCAGATTCCAGATCTCAAAAAGTACGAGATACAAGTTTCCCCCGACTGATTCGCGAGTTCATGTTTGAAGAGACCAGGAACTGTGTGATGCAGAGGAAAGCGTTTGGCAGGACCATAGCTGATCTGCAGGTACCTTAAACATAAAACCCACTCCAGTCTTATCAGGTTTCTCTGGCATTTGTTTAGTGTGCTTTTAACCTCATGTAAGGTCACAGACACTGGATTTCTCTGTAACAGTATCCCTGCAGATGAAGACTAATGCTTAGAGAAATTAAATCAATTCCATTATACTGTTCACTTGGACATATTTGAGTAGAGTCAGTATGATCTGAATCACGTTTAGACTGATAACAACATCTCATCATCTGGTTTAGAAGTGATCTAGACAAGAAAGACACATTTGCAGTTTCATAGAACTAAAGACATAGAAAATGATTAAGACAAGTTTTGGGATCAACAGCCCCTGTTCTTAACATTGTGCAGTATTCCCATAGTAAAAATAAGTTCATTTAAGTGTTAAATGTGTGTAAACCACAATAAGAAAGCACTATTGCACTCTACCTCCTATGTACTTAATGGAAATATACTTGTCTATATTATACAGTGAGGTCAATAAGTATTTGATCACCCTGGGAGTTTGCAAGTTCTCCGACTCAGAAATCTTGAAGGGTCTAGAATATTTTAGCATATGTGCATTTCCACCATGAGAGACAGAAGCTAAACAATTTTAACAATGTTTTCTTAAATAACTGTTTCAAAGAAGTATTTGATCACCTGCTTGTCAGCAAGATTTCTAACCCTTAAAGAACTCTTATTTTGCTTTTAAATAGTCCAGCTCCACTCTGCTCATGGTTCTAAGCCTTCATTAGATGTCATAAAGTCACCTGTACACCTCACAATCAGTTAAAAGTCTAAGTAGCAACATGTGCATCCAAAGAGCTGTCAGAAGACCCAAGAGACACAATTGTAGCCCTTCACAAAGCTGGAAAGATCTACAGGGCAATCTCCAGACAGCTTGGTGAAAAATAACAACTGTTGGAGCATTTGTCAGTAAATGGAAAAGGTTAACGATGACTGTCAATGTCCCTCAGACTGGGGCACCACAGAAGATCTCTCCTCATGGGTTATTGATGATGCTAAGACTGTTGAAGAATCAGACCAGAACTAAATGAGAGGAGCTGATCAATGTTGTGAAGAGAGCTGGGACCACCGTTTCCAAGTCTACTATGAGCAATTCAATAAGACATCATGGTTTAAAATCATGCGTAAATTATGGAGAAAAATCTGTTAAAATTTGGCCTACTTAAACTAGACTAAGACTAAACTAAGACTAAAACTCTCATGATATTTAGTCAACTAAACTAGACTGAGACTAAAAGACTGACCCCTGTAATTGTTAATCAAGTCTTCCGTTCAGAATATTACTTCTTTGACTCGAGTGATCAAAGACTTATTTGACAGTAAATACAAATGAAAAAAAAATCATATAACGTGATTTCCAGATTATTCTTTGTAGATTTTGTCTCTCACAGTGGTAATGATCCTATGCTGAAATTCTAGATCCCTCCATGATTTCTAAAGTGACGTGACTTACAAAAGTACATACTAAGTAGGAGAACTTTTAAAAATCACAAGGTGATTCCTTATTGTATATATATATATATACAAAAGCGTCCCCCTGTGGACTCCCACTGAGCTGTGGGGCCGGGAGGGGAGTGACCCTTGTCAGACCTGAGAAAGCTTCCTCGAGTCTTGAGAGACCGTCTGCATTCGCATTGGCTGTTCCTGGTCTGTGCTTGACCTCAAACTAGAAATCTTGCAAGGCCAGGAACCAACGGGTAACCCTGGCATTCGTCCCTCTTTGGTTGGAGCCATCCATTGGATTGGGGCATGGTCCGTAAACAGCGTGAACTTCCTCCCCAGCAAATAGTACTTAAGCTCCAGGTTAGCCCATTTTTACAGCCGTGGCCTCCTTTTCAACAGTGGCATACCTCTGTTCTGTCAGGGTCAGCTTTCGGCTTATGTACAAGACTGGATGCTCGGCTCCCTCCTGAACCTGGGACAGGACTGCTCCCAGGCCAACATCAGACGCATCAGTCTGGAGGAGGAATGGACGTTCGAAATCTGGAGCTTGTAGCACCAGTTCCGAAGTAAGGGCCTATTTAATCAGGTCGAAGGCTCGTTCTGTCTCCGGTGTCCAACTTACACTCTCCGGCTGTCCCTTCCTGGTCAGGTCAGGCTGGGTTTTTTTCCCCTCCAAGACCCGAACTTGGGACCAACAATGCTTCAGTCGGTCATCGTCCCGTTGTTCCTTGGCAAAGTGACCACCCGCAGAGACCTGTTGGTAGACATCAAAATAGAGGTCATTGTTAAAATTCGGGTACTCACCATCTCTCCCGCTATCCGAGGCCAGAAGGGCGACATTCGGGCATGGTTCTCGTGAACGTCGCCTGTGTCTACGACCTCTTGGGCTGGCTGGTTGCGCAACCGCGGCTAGGAGGCGATCAAATCCCGGCCAGTCTCGTCCCAGCAGTACAGGGACCGGTAGGTCTTTGACCAGGCCAGCTTCTACCGGCGTAGCCCCAGGAGCGGTGGCTATAGTGACCCGTCGAACGGGGACCTGGCGGGTGTCCCCATGCACACAGGAAAGGGGTAGGGAGGCCTGTGTATCTCCTCAGGGTGCCAAGAGGTGCGACTGGACCAAGCTAACGGCACTCCCCGAGTCCAGGAGGGCAGCAAAGGGGCATCCATTAAGTCTCACTTGGACCTCGGGGGCCCCGATCAGCAGGTCTCGATGGAGGATGCAGCCAGCCTGCCAGGTCTGTGGTGTAGGCGAGGACGGCTCTGTGGGCATCGATACATCCCGCGAACTGGGGGTTGTGGGTCGCTCTACCGGCCCTGGTGTACCCTCCGGGGGACGTTTCTCCGGAACTACCCTCTGGGGAAAGGACGCCACTCTCTCTCCACACCCACGCCGTTGTGCAGCGTCCGCCAATTCCACCGCTTCCACTAGTTCAGCCAGGCAGGTTGGTTTTGTCATTCCTACAGGATGTTGGTGGTTCCGGGGTAAAGCACACAAGAAACGCTCAACAACCACCCGTTCCACCACCTGGGCGGCATCCACTTTGCCATACAGTAGCCAGTGTTGGGCTAACTGCAGAAGATCGGCCGGCTGCGTGTGGACTGGTAGCCGGGGCTTGTATTCCTACTCATGGAACAGCTGTGCAGCAGATACTGAAGAAAGCCCCATCCGACCAAGATTTCCCTGTTTAACCTGAACTTGCTTCCGCGGTCTGGCAGCGGCTTTTGCTGTGCCGCGGCGATCTCTGCTCCACCTGTTCCTGTCGAGCAGTGAGATGTTCCGCTATTTGCTGTTGGCGGATGCTGACTTCGGTGAGACGCTGCACTAGTTCCTCCATGATGGGCCGATGATGCGGATGAGGAGAGGAGCAGCTGTCGGACTGTAAAACATAAACACAGGATTAAATCCAGAACACTTCTGTCATCACAGTGCCTGCATTCTCCACCAATTGTAGCAGGGCAAGAAGGACAACACGACAACAGTTCCAGGTAAGTGCCTCGGAGGTTAGTTTATTCGACACAGTGTAACAGTTTACGTGGTATTGGGTGTAATCGTGTTTTCCGGGTTCGCTGGCCGGCTGGGGTGTAGCGGTCCCGGGGTGCAGAAATTGTGTGGGGTGCAGTCAACAGGTGAATGGGTGTCTGGTGCTCACAAGCTGCTCTCTGAAAGAAAAAAAAGTGAAAGAAGACAGATTAGTGGGGTTCACTGGTATCTGAACATTCCTCACCGAGCTAGATGGCTGCATGGCTTTTATTCCCTTTTTTAAGAAGTAGCTGCAGCTGGGGAGCTCGATGAGGGGGATCGGGCCAGTTGTATCTCATGGGTTTCCTGGGTGACGCTGATGAGGTTGCGGGATACCCATCACAATATGCATTTGTCTGGTCTGCCAGTCTTCAGAAAGAAAGTAAACATGGAGGGATATTTTAATATAGTAATTTGCAAGTGTAATGTTAAGTGTTTTTAAGGTGGGAGAACTCTTCAGGTTTATCATTTAAAGTATATCATCAGCAAGAAGTCTCGGTAACCCTGGCCTAGGCTGTATATCAACATTAGTAATGGAGCTCGGCCAATCAGATTTTTCAATCAGAACAAACTTTTACTTATTTTAAAATGTAATGAATGTTAATCAATCAATGCTTTAAGACTTACTTACACTGCTACTTATTTTAAAACTAAAAACTTAAGTGAAACTACAAGCATACTTGCAGTAGAAAAGCTCTTGTGGTGTGCCGCAGATTAGGCAAACTGTGGAAAGCACCAAGTGTCCAAGCTGATGACCACTTTCTTACTTCTCCCCTGTATATAACGGCAAAATCTCTGTTTATAACAGGCTAGTATGTATCAATAACGCAAAAACTAATCATTTTCACAAAAATATATTGATTTTTTATAATGGTTGGTGTACAAGTGAGAGATAACAGGATCATAATAATATATTTTCAGTATGCTACACATTCAGTTACTTGAGACTATTGAGCTACAGAAACATCTTCTATCAGAATCAAGCTCTTTCTTCTTGGCCTTATAAATGATATAAGTCAGCAGGGAGACGATTTCTCCCAGAACTGCTACCATCATCACCGGTGATGAGATGACATCATGTGAATGACAGTTCCTTCTGTAACAGATCTCTGATGACACGTCACAGAAGTAACTGAAGGACTACAATCCTGACGTTTACTGGAGTCCAACACATCTGATTTCTGTTAAAGATTATATCTCACTTTATCATGAACGTAAGGATTTGTAACTTTAGAGATCATTTATGGGACTAACACACAAAAACACATAAAGAAAATGTTATGCGTTCGAATGCATGTGTCGACTGTAGTAAAACATTGCAAAAGTAATTTAAGACCAATTTAAATAACAGACTCTCTCGAAACTTAAACATTATCCATTGATCAGTCTGCACAGCACTGGGTTCAGTCTATAAAGCCGGTCACTAATCACATCTTTGGGTAACAGACATAAACAAGCCTGTCTCGTTTCACCAATAATAAAATCTGCATTTATTTCTGTAAGGTGTAATCACTAAATGTATTTCTTTCTCATTTAAAAGAAATCTATTTACCCGCAAAATCTTGGTGGTGTATGTCGCCGCAAATGCAATCTTGCAGGAATCTTACAAGTAGCTTTTGATCCTTGAGGCTCAGTTTGAAGATCTTTTTCAGACTCTCCTTATTTGAAATATTAAACGTTCACAAAACCTGCGTACCACTAGGTGTAAGTGTTCCATAGATTGAGGACCAAGGCTCTAGAAATAGACTATAAGAAGGTTTTAAGAAAATGATGCATTACTATGGTTGGTCTCTTATATTATATGATATATGTGCTTATACTGCTGAAACAGCTTACAGTGGATCTCAAAAGGTCTTTAAAATGTAATGAAGATGAATCTGTTTCACCTTCATTATAAAAGTGCAGCCTCAAGTACATATTCAAGAAAATAAAATTAAGGATAAGTTTGGTGGTAAAAATGAAAACTAAAAGTTTTACAATATGTAGTTTGTGTAGTGTGGAAATTTTTTTATTATGTGAGAAATGTCAATGTTTAAAATAATTCATAATATTTAAATTTAATTTGACGGCAAGTGTATACTAATTCATATTTAACTTAAGTCCAGTTTAACCCTTCACAAGTTTCTAAAAGACTCTGGAATTCATTTTACATCCTATTGGAACTGAGGTTTTAATCTGGGAGGATAAAGCAACGGATAGCTCCAAATATAAGTCGAACTTAAGGCTTCTGTCAAAGCACTGAAGATGAAGAAGAATTTTGCCATTTAGAATGACATGAAGCACAAAACACATCTCCAAATCAATGATGGAGTGCAATCACAAAAACCACCTCAAGGTTGAAGAGGACCTCTGCATGGTCCACATCTAGTTTATATAATGGGATGACTAATAAGTTATCGGACTAATGTCCAATTTGACAACTAATTTGAGAGAGAAAGCTTTTGCAAGCAAGGACTACAAAGTAGCACAAGTCAAGTGGAGATATACTTTATATATTCTGGTGTTTTACTGATTTTGGTTAATAAATATTTGATGAAAATTCAAATGGGCTGGACTTAAATTGAGTAAAGTACAGAAGAGAAGTGTCACATCAAACTGAATATTCAAACACATTTCTGTATATCTATAACTTTCACTGGCTCAAATGGGTTGATGTGATTGGTTGCATGTTATAATTTCACAAACTACTAATCAAAACACCTTACAAACATATTTGTAACTGTAATAACTTTTTTTTAACCTAAAGGGAAACTGTAGGGTTTTTTTCTTATAGAAGAACCTTTGAAAAAGTGTGAAGTGAGCACATATTTCACATTAACGCAGCATGTGAGAGTGTGTATGATATCACATGAGGCCTGCGGTGATAATGTGTCTTTGTTTGAGGGAATGTATGGAAAACTTTTCTAGCTGTATATGTTTGGACAGATAAGTGGCTGATTGTATGAACTTTGTCACTTTTTTCTATGGTTGCTCAAAGACTGTGTGTTCCGAAGACACCTACACAAAACAAAAGCAACACTGAAAAACCAGATTTTTATGATGCTATGTGTGTGTTTTTCTGGTTGTCTGCGGGTGAGTCAACGACTAGAGGTGGGTGGTCGGAGAGAGTTATATGGTGGGTGTTGGAAAGGGATTAAAACCCGAGCCCTCTTTCTGTCCTGTTTATAATTATAGAGCCATTTTCCTTTTCTTTAAAGCTATTCAGATCCAGCATGTGATGAAAGGTGAGAGTAACTATTATATATCACACCGAGTCGATCAGAGAATAAGTATAGACCGCTCATCCAAGAGTTAGTCCTCATGGAATAAATGAATCTTTCTACGGAAAACCTTTTCTTTAACAGTTTCGTGTCATTAAGCATTTTTGTCTTGTTTTCAGTACAAATAAATTCAACTTCTAAAATTAAGAAACATTAACTTAGATGGGGTCAGGTTTAGGGAAGCGTAAGGTATGATTAGAGATCACAAATTGTCATTGTATGTCCTCGATAAACAGTTTTGCAGTTCTGTGTTTGTCATGTGACAGCTTTCAATGAATCATTTTTTAAACAGTTTTCTAATACAAAACGTAAGACTTATCATGAGCTATAATCCGGATAACAATGAACAAATTCTTAACCAATCATTTATCAGCCTAAGGAAAAGAGTTCGACAGTACCACTATAGAATAAATGTACCAAAACACAGCAAACATCTGAAAAGTCTCATGCCCTACATGTGTTCCCACAATTCTCACAACAGCCGAGAATAAACGTATGGTTTACTCGCTGTGTTTGGGGATATATGCAGTATAAACAGAGATGTGTTCCATTATGACACACATTGTTGTTTTTAACACAACAGGTTTTAGTGTGTGTGTTTGCACCAGTCTGGTCGTCAAGGGTCTCCTAGTCTAATGGTTTGGTGTATTCACTTCTACAGCACAGACAGACTTTACAACAGATGATTATTATCACACTGGCTTGATTTGATACTTCATGTCTTATTGCTTCTCTTAAATGTGGACCGTCTATTCTATCCAGCTTTTCAGTTAAGATGAATTACACAATACAAAACACTTGATGTTGGATGAAGAGCAAGGTTTAAAAGGTACTAAAGACATACGTAAAATATGCATCAATGATCTCTGTGATATTGTGTTTTTTAGTGTTGCTGAAATGTTGCGCTGTAACTGAACTTTCCTTAGTCATCCTATTAAAAAGCTATCCCAATATCATGACATGTTCTTCTATATATGATCCCGATCAAGCTGTCTTTACTATTTCAGTTGTCCGAGACCGAGTTCTGTCAATTTGGGAGTCTGGGCAAGGCATATATTTCAAATGTTGCTTGATAAGGTTAAAATAAATCTTTTCCCACTTTTTATTTGTGACATCAATTATATCAATAAACTGATGTGTAAGGTTCTAAGACTACACTATGCAATGAAACAAACACCTTTACTAGCTTCAGCAACTGCTTACATATACAGTAGGCCGTGTATCAAATGCAAAGCTAAATCCTCTGGAGGCCGCCAATCCTGGTTTATTTCAGTTCAATGAGCATTACTTTCACAAGTCATAATCAAATAGTTTATTGAACTATTTCTCCCATTCAAAATGTAATTTTATAGATCAAAAAAAGTTAAAATGACAAAAGGACACTTAAGGGAGTTCAGAAGGAATGTTTAATGACAGAGAATAGTGCTATACTTTGAGGACACATGTCTTTCCTGTATGATCAGACATTAACATGATCAGAAACATCAGGATCTGTAAAGTCTAAGCGCAGAATCATGAGTCCATACAATGACTAAAGACCAAAGATGACCCGAACCCCAAGGTTTATTCACAATCTTTTGGCTGAACTTCATGTCCTTGTATGTTTTGGCTTGCACTCCGTATAACAAAAGATGTATGGCGTTTATCTTAACAGCTTAACTTCTTGGATCTTCATCAGCTCTGATAGAAAGCCAAGCTTGCATTGCTAGGCAATTCTTAAAGGCCGGGTGGGCTGCTTTCATATAGTGCACTGTAATTTAAAACGTTCCTGCAGTTGCTCGTGAAAAGGCAGGTTTAAAGGACAGGTTAAGGGATTTTGCTCAGACAATTACTCGGTATAAGGTGGTGAGAACCAGAAGGTGATTAATTAAAGTCTGGGTGCCCATCCCTACGGGTTGGGTTATAATCACATGATCAAGTTATCAAGACAACCGATCTTCCCCACATAAACATTAAACACAGAAGTTTCATAAAAGCCAGCAGTTCAACTCTCAGAAGCCTGATGGAACTCCTCTGAAAAATCAAAAAACCGAGTCTCGGTTAAAGTACACCCTCATCTAGGAGTTTGTTTATCCCATCACAGATCTTCCTCAGGTTAAGTCTGTACTCTTCAGTCGGCCCATACAGCTCAGTCAGGAAATCCACATCTGCGAAATGGTTGAAAACGTGGTCAATGCGGCCGTGGGAGCGTGTCGTCAAGTGATGCTCCACCAGCTCATGAAGAAGGTCTCTACACTCCATCAGCAACTCGGAAAGAATGCCGCGGTCGAACGTGTACTCCACCTCATAAAAGCTCACCACTGTCATGGCCGCCTGGTTCATCTTTTTCTTGAAACGTTCCACTGTCTCCATCTCCTCATGGCTGAACTGATGGTTACGGTAGAGAATGCCAATCTTTAGAGCAATCTTGATGAGATCTTTGATGATCTTGTGGGCCTCCTTTTTGCTCTTAGTGTACTCACGACTGGCTTTGTAGAGTTCGTCTAGAATATCGCTGCTGGTATCGTCTGTTAGAAGGTTTGCCACGGCCATGGTGGCCATTTTACTCAAAATCTTCTTTTGAGCCTGAAGGGCCAAACTTTTGGAGTTGAAACTCTCCTGACCTGTAAGAATAAGGAACAAAAGTTATTCGTTTTTCAAGTAAATTGCAATTATAAGTCAGTAGTGTTCGTTTTTTGAGCACAAACAAGATCAATCAAATAAAAGTCATCGGATAGAACGCAGTTTGCAGAATTTTGTAAACCAGCATTAAATACTAAATCTGTAATTTAGTGTAAAACCTTCACTGATTTTTTGATAATGTACTGTTTCTAGCTTGGTAACATGACAGTTACATACTCTATGAGGGTTGATGTTGTTTTGTAAGCGTGTTGGTTCATTTTGTGTAGGACTTGAGGAGGCTTTTGTTGTGTCTTGTGTATTTGTAGGAGGCTTGGGCAACCAGAGATTCAAAATTATTTAAAATCTTCTCAGTTGATTTATTTAGGGGTGTGCAAGTCTGTGTTATTGACCTTATTTGCAGCGTTGTGTGTACCTGTGTACCTATTGTTAAAGAGTGTGTAATTTATCATTTTGTCTTGGCATTGTAATAGTTGTTAGTTGTAGTTGTGGTTTGGTGGTTAGAGACTTGGACTTGTAACCAGAAGGTTGCGGGTTTGAAACTCAGTGTCAGCAGACGATGACTGAAGTATCATTGAGACGGCCCGTTTGAATAAATGTAGATGAAAATAGTAGTTCTTCACTGCGGGATGTTGTGCTTGCAGTGGTAACACATTGCAGTTGCATTTAGGTCGGTTTTGCACATTCAAGCATTTGTTTTGCTAATTTAGAAGGTTCATTCAGCAGTTTTTACTTATCGCTTCATCATCACTTATACTTTTTGTAGACTTTGAAGTCCACTTTGAGAAGAGGTTGAACTGATCCACATCTCTGACCACTTCTTCATCACATACAGCCTTGATCAGTCTACAAGCAGCAAAGCCCCACCTACACCTCCAACTTTAACACTTTTTTTCCTTCCCACTTCTCAACCTGTCATAATAACATGGCCATTGACAACCTAATGTTCGAAAATGACATCCTGTCTTAACCACCTGTGCCCTCTCTCCTGCTGTCCAGAGCTCATCATCGGGTCACCGGGGTCCTTAAGGGATCAGTGCTAGGGCCTTAATTCTCAATGTACTCATCCTCCCCAGACTCCTACTCCAGATCAAAGTTAAGTCCATCATGTTAGCTTTTACAACCATCACCAGCTCATCAACTTATACTTCATTCCCTTTCTTCACACAAACTGAAAAACAAATGCAAATCCAGCATTTTAAGAAAATGAGCTGAACCCAAAATGTTGTAGATCCGGCTTTAAATTCTCAATGTTATACATCATTTTCCTCCACATTCAGACATTTAGCCATGATGAGATGCCAACCATGCTCTCCTTACAACCCACACAAAGACCAACATGCTAACAAAAGACTTTCAGATCATCAAGCCAAACCATGAGCAACAGTTACAGATGAGTAAACAAAGGGTTGTGTATTTGTCTTTATTTTTGATGGTGTCAGGCTGTGTCTCTGTGTGTGTGTGTGTGTGTGTGTGTGTGTGTGTGTGTGTGTGTGTGTGTGTGTGTGTGTGTGTGTGTGTGTGTCAGAGCTGTGGTTTGTTGTTCATAAGTGAATCAAAGCTTTGTTTAATGCCTCTCTCTCTTTCTCTGATGATGATGATGGTGATGATGTAAAACATGACCTGTAACACCTGATCCCCTGCACAAACACTTCAGCTCTCATCAGTGCAAAGGTTTTCAGGATCATGCAGAACACCAACAGAGTTTCTTTACATCTTACCAAAAAATGGAATTCAACCATTACAAAATTAAAAATGAAGTACTACATTATATCACAAAACTGTCCTTTTTTCTCCATCTTATTTCTTAATTTAACAAAGTTTCTTGTTGTATTACAAACTGTCCACCAAAAAAAAGATTTACATGTTTTTATTGAAAAAAGTGTGAATGTATTCGTTATGTGTGCATGTTATCATTTATATACACCTCAATATGAAAATGAGATCTTGATCTATATGAAGTTAACTCTTTAAATAAAAGAAATACATCTGCTTATAATGATGCACCTTCATGTCCTTCTAAACCCACATGATTCTCTTTCTTCTGTGATACACAAAAAGAACTTTTTCACTTTAATTCAATAATCTTTGGGCATTGTATGATAGATTTTGACACCCATTCATACACAAGCTCAAATGTTCGGTTGGCGGTAGCGCTGTGGAATTAATTGGTTTTAGAGGATTTTAACATATATAATGCATTACCAATCTTTGGGATACATGATACGGATGTTCCTGCACAACTTCTGTCTACACCAAACTGTAAGAATGAAGAATGAAGGCTACATGTTAGTACTTAAACAATGAATCCTGACCGACAAGGTTTCCAGGGAATATAATGTGAATCCAGATTTCTCCTCATGTCTTGAAGAGATATTTGTAGTTTTGCACATTTAACTTTATTTCTGGTGTATTATATTAGTCTGTACAGAATGAGCTCATCACGAGGACTTTCTATCATGTTCTCTATATGAATTCTTGCTGTGCGTGCGGCTGGTCCAGCTGGGTTTCCAGGACAGTAAAAAGCATCTCAGCCAGAATCTCCTGTAGTGTTCTAGAGAGAGATTACTTGTCGTTCACTATTGGATTTAGTCCTGATATATGAACATGTGACCTTCTGCATTCTATTTTTTACTCTGTGTATGAGTGTGAGGGTGTGAAGTTGTCAGCTGGGATCTTTCTCAAACACGGCCGGATTAATTAAAAAGGTGTTGAAAACACACAACACCAGACACAACACACATGTGAACACAACACCCCCCCCACACACACACACACACACACAAAAACAAACAGGTTATTTCGCATAAACAAATATTGATTGCGTTTGCATATGCGTGTCTGTGTTTCGTTTGACTTTATGAATATTTTGAATGTTTCGCTCCGTGTAAGGTTTACAAATAATGTGGTCACGTATGCGCCATAGGGAACTGACAGCCATGTAGAAGAAAGAGAGATAATGTGATCAGATGAGCCGATCTGAGGGATACATGTTTATTCCTGCAAACCGTTCAGAGCCGAGCGTTTAGAGCTCCACGGAAGTGAATAGAAAATCACTCCCAACTGAAAATCCCTCTGACCTCGGTGATAGAGATACGTTCCATTAGATATCTCAAAGGAAGCTATAGCTGTGGACAATAGACATCGAATCATCTACCATCATCATCAGTGATCAATTATTGATTAAAACTACGATGAAATATCATTGCTGGAAACAAGATGATTACTAAATGGAATGTCGTTAATGATGACAGATACTGTAATGAAACTAAAAGGAACTCTGGGAGATATCACAGACATTTCACTTGGTCTCCATGATCTTTTAAATGCATTTTCCTTCCCGGCTGATGGTAAAGCACAGCAAACTTGACCGAAGACGCTTCACCTTGAAACTCCTTTCTAAAGCAAGCACAACATCTTTAAATGACAGCTTTAAGTTTTTTGTCAATGAATGCTGCTTGATGATGTGAAACATACCAAAGTGTTTCAGAGAAACCATTACAGAAGTGTTAAAGCCACTCTATTTTACATTAAAGACCGAATGACTTGCTCAAGACAATTCTTTCGTGACTTAAAATGTTTTACAGTTTATGTCATATGTCCTTTTACAGATGAGTCATGTGTTCTCACTACTTGACAAATAGAGATGACTAAAATACGACTAAAACTTGTTGAATTTTTCATACAGTCAGAACAATTTTCATCATGATAAAGACAAGTCAGTTGTGGTCTTTCTCCTTTAAACGAAACCATCACATTTCAAACACACACAGAATAGACTCTTGACAACACACTTGACTCTTTCCATACTGGCAATGAGGACAGGAAAGAAAGGGGAAAATAGAAAAGGCAAAGACATTGGGAGAACGAGTGATGAAGAGTGACACACCAAAAGAGAGAGAGTGGACTGGAAAATCGGCCTCATTCTTTCATGTTAACATGGTACGAGTTTTTATGAAGTTAACACAAGAAAACATGCATACGACACCTATCATTGAGATCTATCTTGGTCTTTGTAGCTCTCATATACCATTATCTGTTCAAATATGTTTAAGCTCAACATAAACATTCATTAATAATCTATCTTAGCATATACCAAGAAGTTTCACAAGTTTGCCTTAGCCAATAATGAAATAAAGCGGCAAGAACGGTAAACACATTTGGCATGCGCTCCAGGGAGAGGGCTCAGAGGTCGGCGTACTTTACCAAAGTCAGGTGGGGGAGTTGGGGATTGAGGAGGGATGCTGAAACTTTTTTAAATGAAACCTAACGAATGCTCCTCCCGAACTTTATTACTAAAACTTCATTTATGGAACAACACATATTAAACTTTCATGTGACAACCACTGATGATGCAAAACCACAGCAGCCACTGTGCAGGAAACAAAGATGATGTCGTTGTTTCCTATCATGTCACACGCAGATGCAAATATCAACAGCAATTAATTCAATATCTTCTGCACATATTTCAGTGTGATCTGATCTGAGATCAGTCCAGCCTCACAATAACCTTTGTCTGAATATAAGCGTGTGCATGCGTGTTGCGTATGTGTGTTCTGCTCTTGTGTTTATCATGCAAAGGTCAGCTGTCATTTTGATGAAATGTTGGATTTTGCCCTGTGGTGATTCGCTTAAATCATTTTATAGCGCACGGATCACTGATTGACCGACTGATTAAAGGTCCTGTGATAAAAGCAGAACAGAATAAGGGTTGTCAGGTCAGGCATGTGTGGATGTAAATACGTTTTCATTGAGACAGACAGATGTATTTTACTGCATCTGTCTGTGGGGTGTCTGACCATAACCCGTTAGATATTTTTTCCAGAGTCTCCCGTACAGTGTATTGACTTGTGTCATGCATTATCACATGCACTCTCACGGATACTTTCCTCTGTATGAAAGGATTTTATTTCTAAAGCAAACAGGTCAAGTTGTTATGTTCCTGAAGGGATAATCCCCCCATATTTCCTTTGGATTGTGTTCTGCAGAAGCCTTACAGGAAGCGTCGGCTTCAGTTTTAATTGTTATAAACACTATGTGTTGTGTTGTCATCAGCTTTTAGATTGTCTCTTTATTTGTCACGATGAGGGGATTTCATTTATGACTATATCGTATCCATTGACGGTGTTTGACTTTGTGCATGTGATTCTCCACAGAAAATCCTTTGCTCAGGGATGAAATCCAACCTTCAGTAGGACCGATAAAGTAAATACATGTACTGTGAACTACAGATGGTCTGTATAAATCTACTCAACGATACAAACATTATAAAAACCAAACCCGTTTAGTTCTGTGAGTGACAGTCTGCAGTCTGTACTGTTGGCTTTTTTTATATTTCGGAGCAGATGGATGACTGCTGGACCGATGTCCTCCTCCAGAAGAGCTTCAGTAGCAGAAGGAGGCTGATTATATGGATTTAAGGGCTACTTTCGTCTGGCACACGTGTGCGCTTTCCAGACTCAGCACAAACCGCAGATGGTTTTGCACCCGGCAGCTGATTTTTAAATGCTTTTTGCATCCCTCCCAACAGATTTTTGCTACGTGAACCATGATACCCAAATGTTCCTCCAGCCAGGATTGAGGATTTTTTATCTCATGTCTTAGTACTGATTGGCCCCATGTGATCATCCGACTTACAGCCAGAAACTAACTTTGAAGGGGTTTATCTGATCTGCCAGTAGTCACACAATAATAATATCTGCATCTCCGTCACATGCACAGCAGTTTGAAATATATTAGTGAGGATATCAAACAAACCCTCATTGTGTTCGTGCCAAGGATTATTATTCGTTGAGAACGGTATTTTCCCTTTAATATAATCCACAGTGAGGAAGATCCTGTCCAGAACATCAGCCCTGTCATCCGTACTGTATTACTCTTGGATCTATTTCTTTCACAGCTCTCCAAAAGACTCCACAAGTTCTGCAAATTCGGCATGCCTTTACTGTTCGAATCACAGTGTGTTTCTTTATATGAATACTGCAGCCCTAATGAAACAAATGTGTGAAATATCACACATATTCCTCAAACACACGGCATATGGGTTTTAAAATGCTAGAGACAGATTAATGGGATGCTTCTGGCCCTGCCATGTTATTGAGTTAACAGTTCTTCTACTGGTTACTCTTTACACTTGATAGCTAAAGTTATTTGACGTGTTATTTCTTAAGCCACAAAAGCATGAACGGTTACACCCAGACAGTGGGCCCAATTCTTTACAAGGCCTAGACTTAGCTTCACTTTTCATTTCCAGTTGCTCATTTCGCTGATGCTTTTCTCCAAAGCGACACACGAGAAAGGTTCATAACTTTCACTTTTCACACCTTCTTAAGAAGAACAACAGTTAAACTCGCTGTTAAAGCTCTAACAGGCCACATACATGTGTGTGTGTTATACTTTATATTTCCCTGAGAGCTTACAGTCACTAACATTTATGTTTGCTTGCTCAGAGGTGACGTTATTAAATGTGGATGAAAACTATTGCCCATTTCAGTGGAAATTCTGCCTCTGAGTGCCAGGAAACTCAGAGGAGTGTTTCCAGAGTTATTTTCTGCACTTTTCACACACACACACACACACACACACACACACACACACACACACACACAGGCACGCACACACACACACACACACACACACACACACACACACACACACACACACACACACACACACACACACACACACACACACAGGCACGCACGCACACGCACGCACACGCACATTTGATTTAGAATGATGAAATTCTGAATTGCATATGAGCCACTTCCAGCAGTAGTTTTATGACAGTGACGCTGGACACTAATGGAGGTTGTCACAAAACACTGGCTTGCCTTGACGAATCAGAGCATTTCTGGA